>JBBPCW010000147.1:17970004-17983120 GCA_037974425.1 Phenacogrammus interruptus
CACACACACACACACACACACACACACACACACACACACACACACACACACACACACACACACACACACATTATATACATATATTAAACAAAGAAACGTTTTCCAGATTCAGATTTCTGGTTCAGTGTTTAAAATGAAGTTTGAGACACTGACCAGGTTAAGGCCAAAAAGGTCAGTGTGTTTTGAGTCTCCATCATTGGACCTGATCTGCTCGCCTGAGGCTCTCTCTGTGACATTGAGGCTCTCTCTGTCTCTGTCTCTCTCCCACATTCTTTCTTTCTTTAGCACTTTTATGTTTTCCTCTTTCCTCTCCATCTTTCTTCACTCTCTCTCTCTCTCTTGTCCTGTCTCTTCTTCTTACTGTATTCATCTTCCTCTTCCAGTATGTCTACCTCTCCGCCTTCTGTCTTTACCCCTGTCTTCCTTTCTTTTTTCTTGCTTTTGTTCTTTCTGGAGTGCTCTAATTCTAACTCTTTCCTGTCCACCTTTCTCCACTTTCTTCTTTCTCTCTCCCTCTGTTGTCCCCTTTCTCTTCCTCGCCCTGTCTCTCTCTCTATTTCTGTGTTTTCAACTTCCTCTTTCTATATGCCTACCTCTCCATCTTCAGTCTTCCTTTCTGTAACACTCTCTCTCAGAGCTTATGTGAAGCATGTGGCCTTTAGGTGGGATATGTTACTGCCGGAGCTGACTTTCATTTACCCATGTAAGTGTTACTAATGAGATCCCGGCTACTTTTGTTTTTCTTCTCTCTTTTTCTTCCTGCTCTCACCCCTCAATCTGTCTTGTCTCGTTTGACAGACTTTATAAGGATGAAACAAGAGATGCTTATAAAAGAACGTCTGGTAGAGAGAGAGAGAGAGAGAGAGAGAGAGAGAGAGAGAGAGAGAGAGAGAGAGAGGCTGTTATCTTTTTCTAAAAATACCATCAGCTCCATATGAATAGTGATGCATGCAATTTCAGACAATGAGCCACATTCATCATATGTCATAATTATTTCCATATCTATAAGTAAAGTGATTTTTAAAGTGTTTCTTTGAGAGTCTTCTATAGATGATCTACAGATACTATAGAAACCATCTGACAACACTGATTCATAACATACTGCAGAAGGATTACTCTGTCTCTGTCTCGCTCACAGTAGACAATACAGTAGTTTAACAGTGTAGTGAGATTGGGATGTAAACCATCCAGCATGACTAATATTGCACCAGAATTATGATACTGAATAAGATACAGTTAGCAGCACTGAACCACAATGAGTGTAAATCATAAGCTTATCAAATCAAATAACAGGACATGAGTGTACCTGTTCTGGCAGTAAACATAAGGTGAAGTGCAGATGCAAAATAGAAAAGTCCCAGGTTATCAAGATTTCTAGTAGTTTTGTAATTTAAAGAAGAAAACAACAACGAATTGCAACGAATCAACAAACCAGGTCTAGGTGAGCGTGTGATAATTCAGGCATACGGTTAGCACCATGCTAATGGACACTTTAGGAAACTTTTTAATATTTTTCCACTTTACATTGTCTCTGGTGTCTCTAGAATGAGGTTTTGTGATTTAACAATGATGGAAACAATGGACAATGAATTGCAATTGATCAGCAGATATCAGAATCAGAGAACATTAATGATCCTAAAGGAAATATCCAATACAGAGAGAACAAACCAATGTGATCTATGTGAGTGTGTGATGATTTAGCACCATACATGGACTCTTTAGGAAATTTGAAAGAATTGAATGTAATTTTGATTAGTGGCCACAGACCAAAAAAAGTTTCACCAAAGTGCTTAAAGGGCCTATATGGAGGCCTGTATTCAACCCCGCCCACTCACGCTGTTAAAAGGAGTGTTTCTGTCTGGATCGTGACTCAGTACAAAGCAGCCAATAAGGACAAAGGTCATTTACATATAGCTATCAGTCTTAAACGCATAGTTACAGAAACATTTGTCTTAATTGTAAGGCATTAAGAAGTCAAATTGGAACGTGGTCAAGCAGACTGAGAGACTGTCATAGACTGAACGTAGAAAACTGTAGCACATGCACCCTTTAAAAGACAAAGTTCAGGCCTCTTATCTCAAGACACACACGCACACATGCACACACACACACACACACACATGCACCAGCACACACATAGCATAGCTCTCGCACTTGTGTGACTGACATCTTTAACCCTAACGAAAACAGATGACTGTAACTAGAAAAATGGCAATTAGGAGAAAATGCAGAACAGATGGATAAAAACAGAGAGAGAGAGAGAGAGAGAGAGAGAGAGAGAGAGAGAGAGAGAGAGAAAGAGAGAAGGACTCTCCCCCTTGTTAAATATAGACTTGGGGATAAACGTTCAGACACCAGTTACCCTCCTCAGCTATTGTTCCTCAGAAAATGACTTAATAACTCAATCACGCTGCAGCTCTGAGCGACACGGCCAAATACGGAGAGGAGCTGTCACCATAGTGTGTGTGTGTGTGTGTGTGTGTGTGTGTGTGTGTGTGTGTGTGTGTGTGTGTGTGTGTGTGTGTGTTAGGATTCATGGAGTCATCTACATTTGTGTCCATGAGGGACAAAGATGCGCAAACAGAACAACAACAGCATATATGGAGAGAGAGAAAGAAAGAGAGAGAGACAGAGTAAGAGAAACAGATGAATGAGATTAAAACAAGCAAGAACAGATTGAAAGTAAGAGGGAAAGAAGGAAAAGAAAGAATTGTTCAAAAGGAAAGAAAGAGAGAGACAAAGACAGGACGACAAAAAAGGAGACAAAGCTGAAGAGAATTACAAAATAGAAAACGAGACAATGTGTGAGAGAGAATGAGAAAGAAAGAGAAAAGAGACAGAGAACTAAAGAAAAGGAAAGAAAGAAAAAGGCATTCAGAGAGTACACATGTATGTGGTTTATAGAGTAAGGGACGGCGGTCATCGGCTTTTCAGAGCGTTTATTTTTTTGAATTTGAGGTTTTTTCCTCTTTTCCAGCAAATGTGTGTCAATTACAGAAAATGAGAGGAACCAGACCGTTAGGAAATTAACATAATTGCTGAAACTGTGCTCCGCTTAAACCAGCAACTCATTAAAAACCTCTGTGTTATTTTTCCCCCTTTAAAACAAAGCCACCGTGCAACAGCCAGGGATGGAGGGGATGGGCGTTACAATACAAGATCATGATACTGATACTGAGATATACATACATATATACACTGCATGGACAAAACTATTGGGACACCTGACAATTACTCCAGCAGGGTAATGGTATTGCATTCCAATACATGGACATTAAGTTGGTTCCCCTAGCTATAACTGCTCCCACTCTTTTTTGAAGACATTCCACAATATTTTGGCGTTTCTGTGGGAATTTGTGTCCTTTATTTCTGTAGAGCCGTGGTCCTCAACCTTTTTTAATGTAAAACAATATATTCACAGACCGGTGCAGATTTCTTTACAGTGGTGTTGAATGGAACAAGGCATTGTGTATACAACACAAACACAGTCATGTATTCAACATCCAAACTCACCTGTGAAGTGATCATTTGGTCATATGTGAACACACCACAGCACACAGTGTGAACAGCACGAAATTCAACCTCTGCATTTAACCCATTCATCAAGTGAAGCAGGGGGCAGCAATGAACACAGCGCACGGGGGGCAGTGTGTGGGACGGTACCTTGCTCAGGGTACCTCAGCAGTGCCTAGCGGTCCTGGGAATCGAACCCGGACTTTCTGGTCGCAGGGTGAATGCCCTAACCACTAGATAGTCCGGTGAAGCTACATATGTTTCTGTGCATTTATATGGAACATTGATGGTAAAATGATAGCAAATCTGAGCTAAAGTTTTCTTTGGGGACTATTTTCTCTAAATTTCCTGATCCTCCTCAAAACGTCTGGTTCCATTCACCACCACTGCGAACAATTGACTAGAATTGACTACAATTCTAAAACTTTACCAAGATTGAGGATTTGATGTAAACCTCTGAATGACTTTGTAGACATCAACCACTTAATCATGCCCGAAGAAATTACAAGTGATATTACAGCTGAGCTTTATACCATTAAAACCATCAACCGTTTCATCCTTAGGTGTCCGACAGATCAGATGATGACCAACCCGAGTCTGAAATTCATGTGTGAAAGTCATCATGAACCGGCTGTAGCTACCGGCCTTTGATTCAGCGGCATTCCCAAAGCTGGAGGAAGGAATTCTCGGGCCTTGTGAATACTTTCCACTGTACATAAGTGCACGTTCGATGCTTTAGGTCAATGTTATACTCTACTGACAGACACACCCCTCCTTTCGCCCACCTCTTTCCTCACTCTCCCTCTATAACAGAGCTGTGTAATGCACCTCAGATGTAGGCTCTTCTATAGCTTGCACATTTTTATAAGGCTGCTCTGATACAGCGCTTACAGAAAAGTCCCTAAAGCCTGACAACATCTGCCAAGACAAAGGGCAGCTTCTTTGTAGCACAGTCTAAAAGGGTTCTTTTTGCTGCAAGATATTTTTAAGGTTGGGTTAAAGTTCAGTTGAGACAGACTGTTATCTTTAAAATCTGGCAAAACAGCTTTGCTGACAAAATTCAGGCCTCAGGCTGCTAATAGCACATTTTTAGGCCCATGTTTATAGATAACCGCATGTCATGCATTTTCAGAAACTTCATAGACAAGTTTATTAGAGATTACTGAACACATCCTTATAATTTGAGATGAGTGTGTGATGATTTAGGCACGTTTTAGACCAGTATAAAATGTGGCAAACGTTAGCTATTGCAGTGTCATCATTTTTGACTAAAGCTCCATGTCACTGGTGTGCAGTCAGAGATTGTACCTCATCTGCTATCAACTGTTGCTGTTTTCTAGACCTTCATTTGAGGTCAGATTCTGGCCTCAGGGTCATAGAAGCATAAGGTAGGTGTTTCTAATAAAGTGATTGGTGAGTGGAAGTACAAGGTAGATGTTTCTAATAAAGGGACCAGTGAGTGGACAAACAAGGTAGGTGGCCATTAAAAAAGTGACATATATACGGTAGGTGTTTCTAATAAAGTGTGCAGTGAGTGGGCAGTAAACATTTCTGTTGTGGAGGAGAGTTTTGGAGTCCGCCGGTGAGACTGATTGGTCCTGAGGTGACCTTCAGCCTGCACCATGTGGTTTCTACTGTAACAAGCTGCTGTTTAGAAACACACTGGCCTGCACTGCTGTACAGCACTTGACCTGCTACTACTTACAAAAGCCAATGTTTGACTCCACTTCAGCCAGGCAGCCATAAATAACAATGTGAGTGTCCCAGTCAAACCTCACACACCACAGGACACTTTTCTCAGAGAGAACATGGATGTGCCTTTGTTAATATACATTTTCAGAATATATATATAAAAACGCATATGGAACACATATGGTCTGACATGTTATAAAAACAAAAAACTAACTTGTGTGAGTTGTGTGTGTGTGTGTGTGTGTGTGCACTGGTTCTCCCTCTGCATTTTAAATGCTGATTGGTTCTGAAAGTAGCCCTGCAGTATCAGTTCAGTAAAACGCTTCCATTTGTAGCAGCAGACCGTAATGTTACCCCCCTCAACACCCCCACCTCCCCCTTCATCCTTCTCTCTTCTCCTTCATCCCTTCTTCCTCTGCTCTCCCTCATCCCCCATTGCTGCCTTACTTAATATGTAAATTTAATCCATCTCCCTCTCTAGCTAGGGTCCATAAAGGACATTTAAAATGGGGGGAAAGTACTTCTGCACTGATCAAAGCAAGAGGCTAACTGTATCTGACCCACAGGTAGGCAAAATGTATTTTGCACTGTTCTGCTTTTTGGCAAGAATTCAGTCGCCTTCTTAGCGAGCGGGGGGTTTTCCCCCCTCAGTGCACTCCCTTAAATAAAAAAAAAAAGAGAAAAAAAAATCAAGGAAAGAAAAGAAAGCAATGGCTACTGGCACAATGCAAGAGTAATGTTTCCATCTTTCTTTTATTTCAGTCAAATTAGATGAAAGGTGCCTCCTTCCTGGCTGTCCGCATAGTCGGCATGGACACACATGTAAAAGTGCGATTTATGGCTTCATTATGTTGCCGTGGTACCACTTTGAGCAAAGAAAAAATAAAATATTTGGTATTCTATTAAGCAGAACTGATGGGAATAAAGATGAAACCCCCTTCTCTTTAACACACACACACACACACACACACTCACATACTCACATACACACACTCACACACACACACGGCGCAGGCCGGGAGAGAAATCTGGAATTCTTTTTCCCACGAAAAGGACTGGAGAAAAGCTGTTTCTCATAAAGAGAGGCTTCACACTAGAAAAACATACAGGAATAGTCATCATTGGAATAAAGTGGGACTGTATGGGGTCAACCTGTTATGGGTGGCAGATGTCACCAGCTGCCAATAGACCTTCTACTGTCACCAAGCTTCGCCAGTGCATTTTGTATATGAGATATTGCAGATTCTTCTGTTCTTCCACTGTCATGCTTAAAGATGGAAAACCAAGAAATCCCTGACACTGTTTGAAATCGTACCATTCACACTTCAGTCCATGCGAAAACAGCCTGTTTTGGATTCTGTTTTTGTAATGTCACAAACACACTGAAGTTCTACAGAGTGCTTCAATCTGGGCTACTGTTTTGAATGGGGCACAATATATGGCAGTCAATCAGCTAGTCAATCAGGCATAGTAACAAAAGCAGCCCATTTAACTGTAAGGGATAAATAGAGGTTGGCAAAAGGTCATGCTGAAATAAATTAGGACTGTTTTCGATTCACAAACCCACACAAGCATCATAAATACAGCTCAGGAAACAAAAATAATAATGTAATGTACATGTAAGATATGAACCCAATGCTTTATGTAGTGCAATAACAATTAAAAAGGTTCATTAAAAGAATACTTTGGTCAGAAGTACTACTGTTCATGCGTATCTTGTATCGTGTATAGTATCATGCAAATTACATAATGCTAATTAGTATTACTGGCTTACTGGCTATTCACCTTTTGAACCATTTATCCCATGCACCCAAATGAAAAAGCAATGCTTAGCCTGTATGAAGTGCAAGAGCACATCTGTGTATATCTCGATTGCAACAAGTGTAACAACAATCAGTGTGATCGCAAAATTTCCTTGTTCCTCAGTGTTCCTCTGACAGAAATAAAGAATCTGGATAATTCAGTATATAATTGGTCCCGTTCTGCTTTAACTGTAATCTAAACTTCCTTTTCGCATTCAGCCTGTGAGGTTCAATCTCTTTTTGACCGTGAGATCAGCAGTTCAGCTAATCATAAAGATGTGCATATTCCAGACCAAAAACACACTGCGTGCGTAATTCTTTCCTAAATCAGCAATTACCAGCTCTCAATTTCCCCTCCGTATGAAAGCAGGGTTAATATAGTCCCGTGTGATTCCGCGAGTGTATGATCTACATGCAATAGTATGTTCAAATATCATTCACTGTGAACTGAAATGGGGGGGGTGGGCAGGGGAGAAGGAACAAGAGCACAAGGACCAGAAAAAGACAGAAAGAAAGAGAGGGAGGGTGAAAAAAAAAGGCGAAGGAAAAGAAAAGAAACTTGGCACTTCAGCCGCACACTGTCATGTAGGCCGGCTGACATCATCATTGTAAAATTAGGAGGCCGGTTTCGTCTTTCCTGCAGATGTGGAAGCTTGAAATCGCATTCCATGAGCCCGTGCCACTTTTCATCAACATCCCCCCCCAAGCCGCCCCTCCTTTACACACTCCCTTCAGAGAGGACACCAGTGGAGAGCTCACTGCAAAAGGCAAGAGAGGAGAGAGAGAGAGAGAGAGGGGGAATGAGAAAGAGAGAGAGTGACAGAGTATGTGTGAGCATGGAAAGAAGGGAAGAGGGGGAGTTTGACTGTGTTCAAGAGAAAAAGAAGGATAAGGTGAGCGTGTGATGGCATGGCTGCACACATCTTTGCACATGCCTTTCAGCATGCTGCCGTCCCTCAGGGCTCCATTCTGGGCCCTCTGGCGTTTTACTGTTTCAGTCCTTTGGCCTGATCTGGTGTCCAGCGCAGGGCTCCTAATCCCTGGGCTTGGCCCCAGCTCTGCTCCCTGGGCCTCCACCTGGAGCTGATTGGATCCTGCTGCTGCACAAAGGCTTGATTTACGAGAGCAAAGCGCCAGCCCTCAGACACACAGCTGTATATCGGCAGGAAAGGGAAGTTGTTCATCACACAGAGTGTGTTTTACCAACGAGAGTCACGCCCTGATGAGCTGATGTTTACAGGCTGAGATCCTAGTTGATTGACAGGTGTCAGGACAACATTTGACAATTTTACAATGGGGAACTTGTCGGTGTAGTCACATTGAAATAGGAATGAAAAGATTATCAGAAATAAAATCGGGCGAGCACACATCGATCCACCCTTTGCATATTTTCACAGACTCTTGTGGACGTGTCTTCAATGCAGCGAAAACCTTTCTGGACCAAAACATTTGTAACACAGTATAACTGTATATGACTATACTGCTGCTTACACTTGCAACTAATTAGCACTGACCTGTATACCTTAAAGTAAAGCCCATTTCACTTTTAGGAGTGGTTGACACACTAAGCTTTTCAGCACATGGAAGCTTGGACCAGAAGTGAAAGGGACGCAGGTCCACCAGAACGAATCCACTTGGTCAGGCCTTTTAAGAACCATTTCCTACTGCCATGTCTTACAGTCTCGAAATATGCCCAGCTCACAAGGCCTGACGTGATGGCTCCTTAAGCCAGGCTGCGCTACTCATCACACATATACCTCACAGTGATTTATGCCCGGTGCTTATGTCAAAGTACTTAGAATATTACGGCGGTCCTGCATCCTAGCATGGCAAATTTAGCATTTGTCCAATTTGGTGTGGAATTTCTGGGGCCAATTGAGTGCACTGGACAGACATTGGGGGAAATTTCTGAATAATAGCGCCATCATGTCACACTGCCAGAGAAATATATGCTAACATCAAGAGGGCGTTATGCGGAAAACATATGGATGTGCGCAGCTTTGCTTCTCTTTCCTGCAATAAAATCAATTAGACGTACATCATAAATCTAAAGATTGACACAATATGCAGTCGTAATTCTTCCGTGCACATGGGTCCCAAAACATTTTGCTGCTATTTGGAACGTGCTTCGATCCCTGAAGGTAAAAGAGCGAGCCGTTCCTAAATGGACCTGTAAAGAGATACAGAATAAAAACTTTGGTTAGATACTAGATTTTCTCTGGCCTTGCCTTAACAATGGCCATCCCCAGTTGAGAATAGGAGTTTGTATCACATACTTTTTCCCCAAATGTAGATCTGCCTGATCATATTTAGATGAGTTTGCTTCTTTAGTTTTAGCACCGAAGCTGCAAGATGCCTGATACGTCACCAATTAACATGGCATCCATGAATAGACTTACTTGTATGCTTTTTGATGCTGTATGGCACTATTACAGAAAAAATGCATCACCCAGCCAAATAGAGGCCTGCATTTTGTTTATGTTTCTTCATTACTTGCTACATTAGCCACGGACCTCCACTGTAAAACGGAAGATGCTAACATTGGCTAACAGATGTATCTTGGCTGATTGATTACATTTGGGTTGAAGAACTACGTAAATTAGATTTCTCATTGAGCTGGCGCTTTAAACTTAAGGTTATAAGTTAAGGCCTCCTTAGACTGTGACAGTACTCAGTAACGGGATTCGCCCCCAGTGGGCTTTCCCAGCTTCCTCCTGTCTCTCCTCCGCAGTATTTACAGGCTCCGATGTGAAGTAATTGGACAGACAGAAGAAATACAGAGTGAATTTCAGACAAACTGGCTTTTATGGAGGGGAGACGCTTTCAGGAGGACGGCGGTTGGAAAATGTCAGCAATCTATCAGTTTAACCAATATTATAATGATTTTACAGAGACCAGATTCTGCACTTCCTCCTTCGTTCTGTGCAAGGAACATAATACAGTACAAGCCTTGAACCTCAGTGAGCCAGGCGAAAGTGAGAATGGGCCTTCATTCCTGGCAGATCCCACAGTCTGTCCTCTAGAGTCCAATTCAGGCATATTAATCCACATTCTTCAATGACTGAAGCATCATTCTAGCATTCAGCTGGCAAATCCTGAGTAGAATGGTAATATGTGATGCCAAACTGGCTACGTCTGGTTATGTTTAACCAACACAAGTTCTGACCACACAATCAGACTGAAAAACATCGGGAACAGTGTTAGGGACTTTCTTCCCTTTCCTTTTTTCCTTTCCTTTGTAAAATGACTGGGCGTGTGTCTTGGTGAGTAATATCAAGGCTGTGATGATCTATGGCCATTCGCCATAACACCATTCTCAAAAGTCATGCCCTGATTAACCAGCATTTGCAGGAATAGAAGTTGGTTGATTGACAATACTTGGTGAGTTTACCATTTTAATTCTTAAGGATAAAGAGAAGTGATCATGTAAGAATTATGATTGGACATAAAAATTACTTTTAAAAGTAGAAAAATATAGTACAAGAAAGATGATTATCAAACATTGCAATGTTTGATTACTAGGTTAGTATGCATTTCTTGATTG
This sequence comes from Phenacogrammus interruptus, assembly GCA_037974425.1. Classification (NCBI taxonomy): domain Eukaryota; kingdom Metazoa; phylum Chordata; class Actinopteri; order Characiformes; family Alestidae; genus Phenacogrammus; species Phenacogrammus interruptus. Next base: position 17,980,556 of record JBBPCW010000147.1, read on the forward strand.
AGTTTCGTTTGAAAATAAGCTAAATTTCTTGAAGGAAAATGATCTGAGTCAGGATCTTTACCTCTGCGTTATACAGGTAGCTAAGAAAGCTTTCATTGGTTAGTTCCAACTAACCAACGGAAGAGTCATGTTTACAACAGCCGAGATCAATTTTGTAGGAGAACATCACTCTAGGACTTCACTAACTGTGAATTCGAGCAGCAGTCTCACCAGTGCATTTGTGTCAGGTCATAAACAGCACAAACAGTTCTGTGATTGGACTCTTTACTGAAGGAGTCACTCTGGAAATGTAACATACAAGCTCAGATATGTTTATATGACTGTTACAAACTTCACATACCACATATAATGTCTTCTAAAAACTTGAAATAGACAAGTGTTGCTTAGAAAACACAAAAAAATGTGTCCAGTGTTATTATCTTAGCACGGAATAGCATGAGTTTAGTAGAAGAATGACTGGGGAACTCGAGAATTGCTGGGGAAAGTGATTTTTTTTTATGCGATTGGAATTAAACCTCACAGATCCCATTTACACGTCATCAGTTTTTTTTTTTTTTTATCTTTGAACCAGTAACTTCATCAGAGGGAGAAAAATATTCCTCGCCAAACATCTGTTAATGTAGCTTAAAAGTCATTTTTGGACGGTTTGACCACTTGAAATGTTCACGCGACATAAAAATGTGTCTGTTTAGGAGTTATGAGGTTTTCTTATTGAAGCAACGATGTGTAAATAAATTGTAGATGTTTCCAGGGTCCTCAGTGCAGGGTTTATCTGTCGGATCAGGTTAGCCACGGGGGCAGAGCAAGTAGGAATCTCCTTGCAGTTGTCAGCTGCATCCTCTGCTGGGAGACAGTAACAAGTTCAAGATCGCACCGTGACCACTTTTTTCACCCTCGGACATTTCTCGGCGAAACGCTGCGGTTGTCGTTCGAGCCATTTTTCAAGGAGCACCCGGCCAGCTGGGGGGAAACTGGAAAATCATCTCTGCTATTCCACTCTCCGCTATTTCATCCACGTAAACACCAGTACGTAATACAAACACAAATCTGGGGAGGGAAGCCTGTCACATAGTTTGGATCTGCAAAGTCCATAAACAAGTCTTGGTTAGTGCTGTCTGAGGCACACTGAGAGAGGCTCTGCTGAAACGTACAGTAATAAGTGTGGATGGCTCTGGCACTACGTGTGTACATGTATCAAATGGATATTTCAGAAGGACGCTATTTAGACGTGTCGTGGCAACACTGTCGCAACATGTGTGCTGCTCCATTTATCTTCCGATTTCGGTGACAACCAGTTACATCCAGCGATAACTGCACACACAGAGTGTGTACTGAAACACAGCATGCTGCCGCTGTTAATGTGTGTTAGTTTTTAGGAAAACACATCTGGCTATCTCTGTATGAGGAAGAGCCTTGTGTACAGACCAGGCCTTCAAACCGAATGGCTGTTTAATCGGGTATAAATCTCTGCCTAACAGGGTGTTGAGGATTTCCAACTCTCCAAAAATCCAACCATGAATAATTGACAGTAGGTAATGTATAATTGATATTAGATCATGATCATTCATACTGGATGTTGAGGAATTCACAATAGATCCTGGATCGTATCAAATGATTAATAGTAGTTGCTGAACAATTAATAGTAGCTGCTGAATAATTCATATTAGATAGTGATCTTTTATGGCAGCTGGTGGTCTGGTGGTTAGGCAGATGCTCCTGCAAGTTGAAGTTGAAGTTTATTCTCATGTGTTCAGAGTATGGTGTACAGAGTACAATGAAATTCTTACTTGAACACCCTCTTCACAGATAGAACATAAAGATATAAAAGACATGAAAGACAACACAGTGCAGCAGCAGTAGGAAGGCTCTGGGTTTGAATCCCTTAAGCAAAATACCATCCTCATAAACTGCTCCCCAGGCGTTGTGCTCCTGGCTGCCCACTGCTTCACTTGGGTCAAAAACAGAGAAAGAATTTATGTTCTCAATGTGTGCTGTGCTGTGGATCCAGTAGATCCTAAATAATTTACAGTAGATACTCAATAATTCATTGCAGTTTCTGAATTCTTGGTTACAGATACAAAACACTTTGTTGTAGATCCTGAATAATTCATAGCAGCTACTAAATAATTCAGAATTGCTAGTGATCAGTACAAAATGAAGGCATGGTGTAGTATAGCTGTTAAAGCAGACCCCTTCCATTTTCCTGGAAGGTGTATTGTAAAATTTATGTAAATTGCAGAGGTGATAAAAGTGGTGAAAGCCACAGCAAACAGCACCCCCACCAATTGATCCCATGAGTATTCTGCTCAGATCATGCTCTGCAAAGCTGGGATCTTCAAATCATCTCACACTTCTTTAGAACTGTCCAGGTGTTTAATAATCTCTAATTGACTAATGTAGTTTCTACACTGCCATTATCTATAAACATTGACTAAATTAAAGTGGCCCTTTACAGTCTCACAAATTCTCCCTCTTCATTTAACCCATTCAAGTGAAGCAGTGGGCAGCCACCCATGCAATGTGTACGCAGGGGTAACTCTCTAATCACCAGGGGTCTCATTTCTA
>JBBPCW010000147.1:18090108-18104477 GCA_037974425.1 Phenacogrammus interruptus
CACATATATATGTAACACACACATATAATGTGTTACATTTATGTAACATAAGTCCCATATACAGTATATTATGTATAAATAACCTTCAGTTAGTAGCTTTGAGGCAGGTTAGAGCTTTTTGTGTAACTAGAATGTAAAATGGGCCACATTCCAGAAGAAATGTCCCCAAACTTTTGACATGCCGTGTACAAGCCTGTAGGTGTTAAGATTAACAGCATGAGTCAGAGTGGGAGGGGTGTTGAAGCTTCTGGTGAAGCACCTTGGTGCCAAGCAGCTAGCTCAAATGGTGTGACCTAACACACTCACAGAAACAAGGATGATTTCAGTTCGGTTTAGAAAGAAGCAGTTCAGCACTATTTGAACTGTGACTGCAGGATGGCTCCTACTGCTACTGTTACATTTAGCTCATTCAGTGCTAATCTGCGGGTTAATTTAATCGTCTAGCTGTAGATCTCAAAAGCTCTCAGTTCTCAAATACTGTACCCTCACAATACATTCATTAAATACACTTTAAGAGCTCAGTGAAGGGGGGGACTAGTCAAAAGTGAAAAACCAAAAGACAGCCATAGAGATGAGACAGAGGGAAGAAAATATGAGCTTTCTCTCCTGCAGGCACGCACAAAAACAGTCCAGCACTGAGTCCATTGGAGAAGTTTATTGTGAAAACGGACAACAGGCCAAGCAGGCTGGGGGTGGGGTGGGGGGGGTAGCCCGTTACAGGGGGACGCAGGGATTGCTGATATTTGTCTAAACTTTGCCAGGAGATAGCACAGAGTGTTCTGAGGGTCGGTGTGTTTTGCTGTGGGCGTGTGTGGTTTGGGATGACAGGGTAAATGAATTATTGATACGAAACAATAAACTTACGTCACCCCCATTTCACTTGGCCAGTGGGGAATCGCTTTCCCAGTACTGGATCTGAAATAAACTCCTGAGACAGTAGGAAACACGCAGGCTGCCAGTGGAACACACACACACACACCTACACACACACACACACCTACACACACACACACACACACACACACTATTTTTTTATGCATATTCAGAACATAAGGTCAAGTCCTATATCGTTGCTGTTGGGCGGAAACCTCGTAACTCCACTTTTGGTCTTTGTTGTTTTTTTTTCATAAATTGATACTATTGGTTAGTCTCCACGTTTGTCTGTAAAATGTAGAAATTATTAACCAATGAAAAGTGTTGAAAATAGCTTGGGATGTTTGATGACATAGAATTCATTTATTTAGAATATAAATCGTTTTTTCTGTTTCTTGGACATACAAGGTTTCTGCCCGACAGCGACGATATGTACTACAGTTGTAGAACATTTAAATAATATGTGTGAGTTTTAAATAAGAATATATTGCACATATATACAAAAGTATGCAAAGACCTGATGGTCACACCTATACTATGCTACTCCTCTGCACCTGTAACAGTCCCTATTTTCAAACATTGCTTTCGATGCTTTCAAGTTTTCGGAGTGTGTCTGTGGGAATTTTTGCCCATTTAGTCAAAAGAGCATTCGGGAGGTCAGGAATTAATGATGTACAAAAAGATCTGGCTCACAACGACATTCCGGCTTTAGGTCATGGCCTTGTGTGGGCCACTGGAGCTCCTTCACAACTCATCAAGTCATGTCTTTATGGAACTTGATTTGTGTTTATGGAGTAAAATGTGTTTGTATGCTTTAGCATTAACAACACCCTTCACTGGAACAAGGGGGACCAGACCCAGAAACACAGCTCCAGCCCATTATCCCTCCTCCACCAAACTTTACTGTTGGCATTATGCAAACACATTTCTACAACACCAGAATCCAGAGTCTGTGTGCTGTAGTCCATTCCAGCCAAAGCTTGGCACTGCACATAAGGATATTTGGCTTGTGTGCAGCTGCAGATCTAGCAAGGCAGAAACGAACTGACCTGTGGCAAAGCATGACAGGACCACATTTAAAGTCCCTGAGCTCTTCCATATTACCCATTCTACTGCCAGTGTTTGTTTATGGAGACCACAGGGCTGTGTGCTTGATTTTATACACCTGTTAGCAATGGATGTGGCCGATACAACACATGTGATGATAATTTTCTAAGCCAAATGCTAAACCTAACCCAAACCTTAACCTTGAAAACTATAAAGATATGGTTTGTTCTTTTAGTTTTGAAAAGAACAAGTTTTAAGGATGTTTTGAACAAAAACAAAGACACTCACCACCTCCACTCAGCAGACAGTAAAGAATGAAGAGTGCACTTACAACCGGCATCCCGAGAAAAAGTCACTTTAGCAGCAGAGTGAGTGAGAACAGAGGTGAAAAGAAAAGGCCTACAGTTTTGCGCCTTGGCATGTAAGCATATACACTGTTAATCTTTTCTGTCATGATCAGAAAAGGAACAAGGCTGCAAGGGGATTTAGCTGAACGGAGAAGACCACTAGATTAACATGTGGGAGGAAAAAAAGGGAGTGGGAGAGAAAATATACTAATTTCATTGACCAGTGTTAGAACTTGCATCAAAAATGTAAATATGGCACTTCGGCGGTGGTTTCCGGCCCTGGCGGTGTGACACAGAGCCTCTCGGGGAGGGGGGAACAGAGCATGTCATGTAAAAGCTCGCTCCTTTCTGAAACTCTGCAAAAATAGATCGTGTCTCACTCTGGAATGTAAACTCGAGCTAGAGAGCAAATTAGCTAGCCACAAATGATTGGTAAAAGTATGAAGTTTTCCACAAGCACTCCCTGCGGATGCCGCACGCTGTGGGGACGGAAATCAAGCCTCCGGCATGGGCTTTCATTATGGAGAGACCAAGAGAACGAAAGGCTGCTGTATGTATGGAGGCTGAGAAAAGGAAATAAGTCTCAATTAGCCTAGCCTTGTGCTGTAAACCAAATGCTAACACCATAGCTTCTGTTTCTTGCCAGTTTCCAGATGGCCAGTGGTCTTTTGGGTTGCATTCTTCTCATTATGAAAGAACATGCAGTCATGCTCAAGTTTACTGGCACCCTTTGGTGAGGATAACCACCCTTTAACACTTCTTCTACCCGGCAATTAGTGTGCTATAAAGGCACACATCAGTTTACATGAAGGCTAATAGCATTGTTATACACAGTGCACTCTGCCAATGATTTGACTTAAGCTTCATCAACAAACTTTCACTCATTTCTGAGTGGTGAACTCATTTTAGTACCATATATTTGTGAATATATCACCCGTGTATTGTCACCCGTGTATTTATTCAAGAACAACTGTGTAGTTTAAAGTGTGTTTGTGTGTGTTGTTTCAGCGCTGGCATTTACCACCGTTGACTGCAGTGCCGTTCTGGACTCAAATCGGTTCTCGTCAGGTTATTTGGCATGTTAAAGGTCAATTATAGGAAATGTTTAGGAAGTTCTCTGAATAGTAACACATGGAGGATAATGGGTACAGTATGCAAGAATACGGCCCAGATTCTGTTCACCACATTCTAACCTCAGTTTAATTGATCCCTGTTTGGAAAACTTTTGCTCTTCAGAAAAGAGCAAACAGGGAAAATTAGGTCCAAAAAAGGCACCATATGTCCAAAAGTATCCAGACACCACTTTTAACGAGTGAATCCAGCTACTCTAAAGGGGAAATACACATTTCTTTCCAAAAGTTATGTATAATACAATTCAAATAAACATAGTCATTCAGATTGGGTCTGGTTTGAACTGGTTCATTGTAGAGAAGCTGCAGATTCTTTACAGTTGTGGAGAATGGAACCAGGGGTCACGTCTACAACACAAACTCTACACGTGTCTTCTGACTGTTTATATGAATTCGTGTAATGGTGAAGTAGTGGCAAATCAGAGATAAATAAGTTTGCTCAAGAACAGTGTATTTCACTGACTAGTTTCTCAAGAACAGTGTATTTCACACCAAACCACTCTGGATACTCATGATACTATTAACATTTTCACTTTTTCATTTTGCAGAATCTTTTGAAAAGTTGGTGAAGTTTCCCCATTGCTGACACAGGTGTATTATCTCCACAGAAAGCACTGATCAATAGAACAGGACACTTTGGAGCAACTTAACTTGAGCCTAAGGTATCTAGTGCCAACATTTGTGAGAAACAAGTTACTGTATGCTGGAAATGGCCATGCAGGCCGTAAGAGTAGATGTTTCATTTGAGAAGTCTAGTTTGTCAGTCGTTACCTCATCATTCACTTACAGATGTTCTGATGTTGACATGCTTTACTAGCTGGCACCGGTTGGCATGTTTGCCGTTGAGTGGCATGGCATCCGCGCTGTTGGAGTTCTTTTCTCCAGATGTGCAATAACATGGGTGGATACCACAGCTGCAATATGGCTACCAGACTGCACACATCAACTTTGATTAGGCTCAAAACCCCAGCGGCCAAGAATGAGGTCAACATTTGGAGCAGCGAACATATTAACAGGGATCTTTTCATGTAAACATGCACTTCATCTGCCAAACTGACCCTAAACTTAATCAAATCCATGACCAGTTAAATATTTGTTTGTACTGGTTAGGTTTCTCACTTTGCATACTGACTTAACACGTCAAGCTGGACCTGAGTGGTTGGAGCGAATGGGATCACTTCAGATGAATCATGAGCAGGCACTCTGAACATGAGGTGAAAAATGGGAGTCTGAGTGAGGCCAATGGTTAGTCTGATAATTCTCTGCGTATTAGATAACATATTTTTGGTCCCTCGACAGCGGTTTATTCTACTACTGCTCATGGCTGTGTAATGTACTTTTGTCCATTTTTATAGATAAGCAAGTCTGTAAGAGATTTTTTAAGGGGATTCCACCCATTTTCCAGAATTCCCGTGTAATGAAGTGGTTAAGATGTAAACAAAGTCATTTTGAGTGATTTGGTGTGAAATGCTCTGTTCTGGAGAAACTTTCTGAGTCAGAATTGTTCACAGTAGTGGTGAATGGATCCAGACCCTAAACAGAAAGTTATTACATGAAAGGGGCTATGAATACGCTGCCTGAGACATTGTTTTGAGATGGTGGAGGAATATATGAGGTAAAATTATAACTTGCCACTATTTTACCATAATCCATATTCCAGATCAACGCTCAAAAGTGAAGTTTCACTGGCAGGTTTGGATAGAAAATAAAATGGATATAATTGTGTTGTAGATGTGACCCTTGGTGCCATTCTCCTCCACTGTAGAGAAATCTAAGTTAATCAGTGTCTCTACAACAAATCATTTAACACCAAGCACACTCTGAAGGACTTCGTTCTTATCTCAACACAGAAATATGGGAGATATTTTTTAAAAAGTATGAAATTCAGGTTTAACAAGTGCTCTTTGAGGTCAAGCACCATGACAGCTTCAATTACGTGTTACCTACATTAGCCTCGTAGCCTCCAGAAACGTAGATACCAAACATGTCTTGGCTGATTGACTCCATTCGGAGTGAGAAGTAAAACTGTGCAAATTTGATTCCTTGCCAGACAATCCGATTAAATGAGATGGGTGTCCAGCCTATTTGCCTTTTAAACAATGTCAACAAGTCATGACGTACAGCCGAGTGTGGTGACCTAAAAAGGAGACAAAACAATAAATAACTTTGCAATGTAATACACCCTGACTCATCAATACACTCACTCTGAAGCTTTCAGCTAAAAATAACACAGCAGCGGCTGGGGAGGACGTCGGTTAGGAAAATATTGTTTTTTCCCAGCGCTAATATCAGCTCTCATGGCCGCTAATCGAAAGGAAAACGGCAGGCATCCATTACAGCTGTCTCTTGTGATTAATGTGGGGATTTGTGGCTTGCGCTTCACCTTTCCACGACGGACAGCCCGACGCGATTGGTTACTGGCCTGGTAGCGGCGAGAGAGGGCCGCGATTCGCTGACATTGTGGTGGAGTGTGTGGTTTGGACAGCGAGCTGATTACATGTTTAACAGCGGAGAGGGAAAACGCACAGAGAAAACGTTAACCGCACCACCACTTCCTGAAGCAGACAGCATGAGGCATGGGAGAAAAAGCTTGCTGTGCAGGCCGGATCGGTCACTCAGCAGAGAGAAATCAGGTTTGGGGATCTTTCTGAGAGCCTCACTCGCTATTGACCTAAGCTGAGATGGGTTGCATCATCAACAAGCGTACTAAAGTCAAATGAAGTGCTAATTCACTGCAGGCCAAGAGTTATAAGGATTTTCCCACTGAACAGAATGCTGAAATAAATATATATATATTTTGGCCAAATTCCCATCATGCACCTAATCCTGAATCTAGTACTCCAGTAATTGCCACGCAAAAGCTAAACCTAATATTAAACCTTACACTTATTCAAATTGCGAACTTAATGTTAGCGCAATTTAAACCTAATATTAAATGCAAAAAAACAACAACATTTAATCCAAAACTATACTAGCCAAAACCTAAGACTAACATTTAATCAAATCTAAAACATAATCTCCAGGTAAATAATAGTCTTAAAACTTAATCTCAACCCAAAACCTAAACTGTAATCCTAAATCTAACACTTATTCAAATTCCAAACTTAATCTTAAACTCTTCAGCCAAAACCTAAGACTAACTTAAATCAAATCTAAAACATAATCTCTAGGCAAACAATAATCTTAAACCTAAACCGAACATGCACTCAGATGCAAAACTCAATTCCAACCCAAAACCTAATCCTAAATTTAATCCTAAACCTGATCTCAAACCTAACCCTCACTCAAATCCAAACCACATCTCAAAATGTAATTCTAAACTTAAAACTTCAAACCCAAAATTTAATCTCCACTTAAAATCTAAACCTAATCCTTGACTAATCCTGCAATTTAAACTCAATCAAATCTCAACCAATAACTAAATGATCTCAACCAATAACTAAACCTAGACAAAATCTAACACTCTGGCCCAAAATGTCAACCTAATCCTAATCCTAGTCTTGGTCTTAATCCTAATATTGTTAATAATGAACACAATTCAAGTAGACTGTAGGTTACCTGCCCACCATCAAGACCAGTGATTATTTTTATTACACAAAGTTATCCAGTTTGTATTAAAATATTACTGTAAACCCACAAGTAGTCTAATAATTCAGCGACTGACATCAGACACCTCGTTTTCACTTCTACTGGTCCACATTGAGAGCTGATTCTCACTGAAAGGACAAATTGTGTCTGACAGCCAAGCAGTGAGTGCACAGCTGGCAAGAGAAGGTGAGAAATTTTAATTTTAATACAGTAAGTACAACTAAGCGACAAACTGTGAACGAGAAAGCCTTTTTTGTTTTTTGTTGGTTTTTTTTTCCAATAGCTGGCTCAAACAAAATCAGGCCCAATGTTTGGCCCCTCCCACTCATGCAGAACATTAACACATTTACATACACATTCAGACTGTAGCAGTTTAGCTCCGCCTATTCACAATTAACATTATAAGGGGGCATTTACATATATCGACCTTTAAGAAACACACCGACATTATGAGTAGGAAAGAATATAAAATACCAGAAAAATGAAGGATAAGGGCTCATGCCTCTGTGCACCCATATGTTTTGCCCCTCCCACACATGCAGACCATTATAAGGGGTATTTCAGTATAATACCTTGCAGCCAGTCAGAGCAGGGGTCATTCACATATATCTGCCTTAAAGAAACACTTTGAAAAAAGTTTATTCTGAAGAATGATGATAATTTGTTAAAATAAGACATAAAGTGGAGGAATATAAAATAACTGAGCTGGGATCGATACTGCTGGAGGCTGGACTGACGCTGACAGCTATTAAGGAAGGTAAAAGGAAAGAAAGCACTCAGATGTCTGATGGCACACACATCTGCATTCACTTTTAAAATGTTTATCTTCACGAGCCGACCTGCCATTCTAAAGTTACCCCGTAATTCATCCCGCCTTACACGCCGCTGAAGCGCGCGAGAGAAAATTTGGGTTTCAGCGCAGCAGTACCAGTAGTTAGCGAGGATATTTGTTTTGGTAGAACGATCTGCCTTCTCTCAATCTGCAACCGGTTAGGGTGACCCTCCTGTGCCTTCCGATAGATATGGGTCCCCGAACGGCCCTAAAAGGTACTTTTTCCAAAGCTGGCGAGTCTCTCTTTCTCTCTCTCTCCCTGCAAACGGATCGTTTCCTTCTTGCTAATTTGTATCTCCTTCAAAAAAAAAATCAAATTATCACAGTGGGGAAGAGGAGATTGATATCATACACCAGCCAGCAGGTCAGGAGACCTCATTAAGGTTAAATACAGCACAGAAACACTGCAAGTATACGCTAGTTCCTCCTAGCACTAGCCCTGGAAACCACTGCTATACCACATTAGCAGCCCGGAACGAAGGCCCTAAAAACCAGAGGAATATTTCAGTTTTCCCTAAATACCTCCGTGAGCCAAAGTCTACTTCAGCACACTCAGCGGACACGGAGTGTGTGTTCATAGCGATGAGACGGTGATGATAAGGCCTCTGGACCTCCAAATGGGACGTGCACTGAGGTTGGACACTAATAAGGAACAGCCCGCGGCCTGGGCAGTGGGACACGCAGCAGCCTGTATTTAGCTTGATTGCTAGCCATGGCAACATACAGCCGAAAACATTTAATAGCAAACTCGGGGCCAGACGGAGCAGTAATTAATTGCTTATGAAAACATTCACCTGCCAAGGACCGTAGAGCAGGAACATTTGGTATATTAGGCATCATAACGCAAGAATGTAACATAAAATATATGGAAGGAAGCGGCTCCGTAACAAGTGGAGCAGCGAAGGGACAAATTCGAGTTGGATAGGATTAGTGTGCTGGCCTCCGAGCCGGTCCGACTCCCTGCGTTCACTTAATCAAGGCCTTAAGAGCGTGATGGGCTAGGTAAGCGAAACAGAGGACAGTTATATTGTGGAAACCACATTTTCCTCACTTTCCTCAAAAAATCATGCCTCATGCAATTTTACCAGCCTACAGCAGTGGGCATCTACAGATATGCAGTAATTACATATTTATATACATACACACACACAAACTTACATGTATATTCTATTCTTACGTGTATTATTCTATTATATTGCTTTTCTTAATTTTTGCTGCTCTTAATTTTGTATTGTCCACTTGACCAAGCAAATTTCGCACCAATGGTACTAATAAAGGTTTATCTTATCCTATCTTAAATATTATATATTGTAGTTTTTATGTTATACTATTAAACTGTATAGTTTTTATTGTTTTTGCAAATGTAAATATGCAAATTTCGCATCAATGGTACTAATAAAGGTTTTTCGTATCTTATTGTACTCATGTTCAATTTATTCCTCTAGCCCTTTCATGGTGAAGTTATAAGGAGTGTTTCAGTCGGGACGGCTTTTTGAACATTTCTTCCTCTTAATGGTAAATTAACAGTCCGAGCTTGAATAATTCCAGGGGATAAAGTTTTGAAAACTGACTGCCTTTGACTGGTTTATCATAACATATCAATGGCATGAGTGGAAAAGCAGAATATGATCCCTTTGTAACAGTAATGTAGCAGGAGAAAATCATTGCTACCATTTCAAAAGTAAGTATCCGGTGGCTTGAGAACACCACAGAATGCAAAATACAAATTTCAGAGGAAATGCCTCAGTTTTATGAACTAATGGTAGCTGCCTGTGCACCCTGCGGTGGGCTGGTGGCCAGGGATAGGCTCCTGGCGCTCCGGGATATGAAGTGAAATCATCCTAAATTTTGTCAACAGACCTAATATTTCTCATTATGTGTCTGAGTGGGGGTGTTGACTAGTGCACATTTTGGCACATCTTTCACATGCTTTTGGTCGCTTAATCAAATGAAGGCGTTTAATTCTATTCCTGGAATAAACAAAATTATGTGCTGATAGACTCTTCAGATTAAAATTACTCTAAAAACAAGCATTTATGATTTATGTTAATTTGACCAGATGTTTTCACAGGTCATTCTGTTGCTCTATTCATCACATCATTTGAAATGAGTGTAAACAGCAGGTGTCAAAATGATGTTAAAATGAACAATGATTTATGATACTATAATTTTGGCACTTCTTTCTTGTAGTCCATTATTTCTGGCATTTCTCTCAAAGTATCTGTGAGAAATTTATTATTGCCCCAAATCTTGAAATGTGATTTTTTCTAGTTTTTTTTTTTTTTTTAATGGAAACATATAAATATTGTTAAACGTTTCAAAACATCCCATTCACTCCCTAGTTCATGTACAGAATCTTAGCTGCAGAAACAGCCATTTACCAGTGCCTTTACACATACTCACCTGTTCTGACTACATACCTTTGATCTTCATTCACAATAAAGGCTCAGTACAGGACAGCCAATCAGAATAGAACTTTAATTACCTTAAAGGCACAGCACCCAATTGGAAAATGGTAATGCAGAAATGAATTATTACTGATTTTGGCACAGTGCCACAAAGATGTAACAAGGTCAGGTTAAAAAATCATTCAGTCATGCAGTCATTCAGATAGCTGCATTCTAAAGAACGCCTGAATTGTTCACCTACATTTTTAAATGGTTCTGTTCCATGGAAAGGGTTCTATATTGCACCATCCACTGTTACAACCTTTTGCTGCAGCAAAACCCTCAAGTTGGCCTTTTCAAAGAAAAGAGCGTATCAAAAATACTAAAAATACTCATTAAAAATGTGGGAAAAAAAGATGGGAGTTATGACTTGAGCATCATTTATCTGAGGCCGGTGGGCTGGACAGCTGGAATGTTTACAGCAATAAAGAAGGATTTAAAAGCGAGTTACCAGCTGTGTTGTCATCGTCAATAGAGCGATCGTCCGGGCCAATTAATAAACAGGTAACTGCACTCACCTGCACTGAACAAGACCTGCTGCTCTTAAAGCCAGACAGACCTGCTGATGTGTCAAAATGACTAAATTTATGACTTTAATAATGAACGATCGAGAGAGAGAAAGAAAGGGGAGGAGGATCAGAGAAGAAGAATGTTTTCTTCTGTTTCTCTCTCTCTCTCCCAGAACACCTCTGCCAAATGGAAGACAACGTGCAATTGTGTGTGTTGCGTTTGGAAAACACCTCTCATTCTTTCGGAGAGGTCGGAATCATAGCCGGCTGCCAGAGAAGCTACAGTCTTTCTTTTGTCTCCTCTTCTCCAGATTGGAAGCTCTGATAAGAGATCAGCATGTGTATGACTTTAACAGGAACGTTTGGACTTGTATTGGAACCCCCACTGTGTTTCATTCCATCGTATACTCATTATACTAGCACAAAAGAAACCCCGAAAACAGACCACAGTACGAGGAATCAGTGATCAAACACAGGGTGTGGCAACGTCCTTTGCTCAAATTAATTTCATCACTAATATAAAATGAGTTTTATTTAAATCTTTTTTTTTAAATGGTAACATAGCCAATGTTGTAAAATCCACATAATTATCCAGGATTCATCAGACTAAGCCACCTTCTACCATTGCTTCATGGTCCAGATGCTCCTGACGCCATTGTAGATGCTATGGGTAAAGAACGGAGGGTCAGCATGGGCACTCTGGTCCAAGGTAATGTAGCCCCATACACAACAAGTTGTGATACACGATGTATTCTATCAAAACCAGCCTGAGCATTTTCAGCAAATTGTTTCAACAAACTGGGATTGAACCAGACAGGCTAGTTCTCACTCCACATTTGAATCAATGAGCCTTGGGCACCAAAAACTTTGTCAATGGTTCATCTTCCTTGGACCACTTTTGATGCATACTTCTCACAGCATACCAGAAGACCTGCCATTTTGGAGATGCTCTGACCAAGTTGTCCAGTACAGTCTATCCTGCCCATCTCTAAGACTCCAAGATGCTCTGCTTATGCCCTGCTATCACCGATACTGGTCTGTAGGCCATTACAATCCATTCATCCACACTTTCTCATTTTGCATGTAAACACTTGGACAAGTGTGGCTTGGCTGCTGGCTTTAACATCATGGGTTGTGCTAGCTTGGACCTCCAGGTAAAGTCGTAAATGCTGTCCATTGAGGCAGTATTTCAGACTTGAAGTACTCTGATGGTAAAAAATTCCTTTTTGCAGAAACTGCAGAGAACAATGCTCTCATCAACAGTTCCATCTTGGCATTTTTATTAAATGTAAATGTTCCACGCACTGGGCCAAGCAGCAGGGTCTTGTCTGCCTCCTTTAATGACACTTGGTCAAATGACACAACAGAATAACAGTCCTACAAACCCTGGCACTCTTCTAGTTTCATTAGCTTCCTGACTCTGAAGAAACCAAGGCTTTGAAAATTAATCTAGTTTTGCTAAAATTTTGGAAGTAAATGAGTTAGTCAGTCGAGAACATGAACTTAAAAAAAGCTGGCTTTAACAATGAGACAACGATCCAAAACATACCTCAAAATCTACAGTGAATTACTATGGAATGGCCCTCACAGTCCCCTGACTTTAACATTATTGAAAACCTGTGGGTAGATTTTAACATGCTGTGCATGCAAGACGGCCCAAGAACAACGCAGAACTGGAGGCATTCAGTAGGGATGGGAAGGAGAAAATTCCTAAAACAACAACAGAATGACTCCTAGCTGGCTACAAAAGGTGTTTGCCAGCTGTGAATTGTGCCAAAGGAGGTCTATGTACTCTCGTACCTATCACTTACATGTGTGGGATCATCCACAATGTTGGCAGCTGCAGTGAGTGCTGCGGTAGAGGTGTCTACAACAGAGGAGCTGAAAAGACCTTTGGGGTTTCTCTCTCCTCTATACAACATGGTATAGAAAGACACCAGCATTGTAGATGAGCCCACACACCTCTTCCCTCTCCCTTCTTACCCATAACTTATCTCAACCTGCTCACACCACATCCAACTCTTCAGTAACCCTATATTACTAAAATCTGATTTCAACAAATATAAACAGTCTAAAACCGGTGTTGATCTCCTACACACTCGTTTGCTGCTCTTTTGCTTGGCACGCCGCAGCTCGGACACTCTCCGGACCCCCTCCCTCTGCAGGTTTTCCCTATCTATCCTGAAAGACTATCCTGAAAGTTTTTTTGAGTTCAGAAGTCTTAAAAGAAACATAAAGGAAATTAGTTCATGTTTGTTGTTTATGGCTATTTGCCCAAGTTGCAGAATTATTACATTTTTTTTGTTTCAATAATTTCTGGTTCTGTGCGACACTGAAAGTCGTATTTTTGTAGCAACAACTTTCATGAATATGGTCAAATCTCATCAGAGATCAGAACTTTGCTTAGTTATACAGGCAGCTTAGCAACCACCACTGTTTTATATATTTTTTTGATACATACTGCACACATACGGCCAGTCGTAATTACACCAGGGCGTAAGTCCTACCTGAAAAATCATTTTAGCTATGATATCATGGATTAATTTGTAATTTGTTAAGTGGGGGCTCTGTTAGTGGGGGTCATATTTGTCGATCAGGAGGTGGCTGAGTATCTGGAGTATTTGTTGGCCAAGCGGGGTGTTTGTGGCCAATATATTTGTTGATATTGTGAGGACTGCAGCCCAGTTTAACCCCTGACACATGTAACAGTTAACACAATCTTAATTAACTTTTCACCCGTTGGTGCAAGCCCTCCAATACAACCTAGAGGTGAGAAACGGCTTCCCTTGAACTGTTCACTTTCTGTAGTCGAATCATTTGTTATCTTGGTGACAGCTCAAGCAAACCACGTGCCTGAAAACACACACCACATTCAGAGCTACTGTGGTTCTGATAACCCGTCAGGAACCTGATGAAGCCAGACTGTCATGTAACTATATATATTGCAGCATCATGTTTGCTGGGACTTGACTGAAGGCATTAAAGGAACGGGGAAGTACACACAGATACTGTATATGACCTTTCAGTCTGACAGCAGTCAAGGCCTCCATTGTCTTAGTCTCAGCATTAAATATAGCACAAGTGAAAGGGAGTATAACTGACTGGTGGCATGCATTGTATGTGTGTGTGTGTGGGTGGGGGCGAGATGCATGTTTGTGTGAGTATGTGTGTATTCTCAATTAAATAAGTGAACAAATTGTATCAGAAGAGCTGATTGGGAACTTCAGATTCACTCCCACATTAGTATTTAAGTTAAAGAGAAGATATAAACACAATTTGTATTTCTGTCATTGTTTGAGATTGAAACAAACTTGTCTGAAACATGCAGGAAACAAAGATGAAGAAAACAATAAAGTGAAACTAATATTCAGCTGGAATTCCCAAAAGCATCTTAGGACAAAAGTGAGTCCTGGATGGTAAAACAAGCATAATTTTGAACACATTCTCTACCAGCTAAGATGATCTTTAAATTGCAATTCCACTAATATTTCTACATTTCTTAATAAAACATACACTACTGGTCAAAAGTTTTAGAACACCCATGTTTTCTGTTTGTTTGTATTGAAATTCAAGCGGTTCAGTGTCTCAATGTTCAT
>JBBPCW010000147.1:18173666-18183947 GCA_037974425.1 Phenacogrammus interruptus
CTCCGTTTCTCTGCCTGCTCCTTTCCACGAGGCAGTTCGCGGTCCAGGGTGTTTACATCTCCCCTGGACCGCGACAATTATTAAAACCATTTCTCTCAGCTCACCAACTAATTGGCATTCATGAGTGTCCTATTTTTCTGTAGAAAAAACTTTTGCTGGTTCTTTTAATGTTATACTCTGTTCTAGCTCTCAAAATAAAGGGGGATTCCTGAACAAATGGCTAGAATGTTCTGAACCTAGCCATTTAGCTCCATTTAGCCTTATTCACTGAAGCTCATCTTGGATTTTGGTGACATTATTTTGGTACAATAGAAGGAGTAGAAAAAGAGCATTGGTTGGGTACAACATATTGGGATGCTGCAAGTTTGATCCCCAGTGATGCCACAGTCAGCCATGAGTCCACAAGAGCACAATTGTCCACACTCTCTCTCTGTCTGGGTGGGTAGGGTTATTCTTCCACTCCCTCATCACCCTAGCGTGCCATGGTGTCTGTTAAGTGCTATAAAATTAGCAGTTAGTGTTCTCCAAGCGTGTTGAGGTGTCGAGCAGGTTGAGAAGATGAAACCTCGGGTGTCTCAGAGGAACAGGATACCCTTCCCAGGACCCGGTAGGGTAGTTCTAGCCAAAGTGGGTGGAATAACATAGGACCAAAACTGTCTAGAAGAAAAACTAAAAAAGACAATAGATAGAAAATAGTAGTGGGGAGGGGGGGTGGAGGTCCTCATGAACAATGCAATGGAAACTTATATCCCAAAACTGCATGCCTAAATTATCACACACTTGCTTCTATGACCAAGTCATAAGACATTTTAGCACTTCTGTTAAACCTCGCATACCCCCTGGATGTGGAAGTGGTTCGACCCACTGTCCTTTCAGATTAAAAGTGTGGACTCTGTGACCACCCCTCGCTCGACGTGGGTTTTCACACGGCTTGTCCGAGCTCTCCTGTGCTGCTACATGTGGAATGAATTTCCTGACAAATGTCAACCACCCCACCCCAACCCACCCCCCAGCTCTCTTCACTCCATGTTCTGCTCTCCTGTTCTGCTCGCCCTCCCTCCAATCCTGTTTTCTTCTGTAACTACCACACAATTCAGAAGTAAAAAGCTTAACCTTTTGAAATGTCGCCTCTCACTTTGACTCATCAAGCGCAGAAGCGTTTGTGTGTCATTTTTTCCAAACCCTGCACAACATCAGCAGATCTCACTAACAAGCCCCCCTTCCTTCACAAAGGCTGGAACTGAATTAGTGAAATCAGATGTTGTGGCGCATGCTTGTGGTGCAGACGAGCACCTGCAGATACTGCAGATCACCGGGGGACTGGCTAACTGGGCATATTTAGGTCAGAAAAAAACATTAAAACGTGTAATGCATTAACACAACTATCATCACAGTGATAGTTCAGTAAATCATACGTGCATCATTTCCCTTCATGCATAGTTTAGTTTATGAGCCAACACTTTCAGTCTATCTCTGTAAAAATAGACAAAGTTATGATGTAACAAGACAAATCTAATCTGCAATAGAGCAAAAACTGAGTAAATCTGATTTTCACCAGGCATCTCCCGCACACATCTGTGGGTTCTTCAATCTGGTTCAGACTCAGTTTTAAGTCTGTAAATTGGTGCATCTGCAAGAGCATGCCCTCAATCAGGAATCCTCAACTTTCTCCTGCCCCCTTCATTGCCTGTAATCTTCAGAAATGTAACACATGCACACAGGGTAATTCATGGGGGCACAGTCACAGTGGATTGGGACAGTGCCTGGGTTTGCTCTGGTAGTGCCCTCTGCCCCAGCACTAGGCAATCAAGGATCCCTAGAGGATCATAAAAGGGCCCTAAATAGGACCCCGGCTTTTCCCTGGGCCTCTTTAGAAGACTATGAAAAGGTCCAGAGTGCGGCTGTACAGTGCAATCCTACTCTGTAACGTTTTATTATTGTGGTTTTCTTTAGACGCTTTGTAGATGCTAACCCTCCCATTTCCCATTAATTTCATTTAATCTATTTAGTTTGCCAAATGGCTGTTGGACAGACATAATACAGTATTTTTTGTGCCAAAAAGTCTTTCCAATACTTATTTGTCACTGGCACTGCACTTTAGTCTAAGACTAAGCTTAGTCTGGGTTGTGGAAAACAGCCCTATATGTCCAAAAGTTTGAAGACACATTAAGCATTTCTTCTGAAACCACAAGCATTCATGAGTCAAATTTGAACCAATTTGCTGCAATAAATGGCTTCAACAATTCTGGGAAGGCACACCAAATATTTTACTTTGCTGTGAGGAGTTAATCCAAGTCACAGGAGCATTAGTGAGTGTAGATACTGATGTTGGATGATCAGTTGGAACACAAATGCCACTCCAGCTCATGTCAGAGGAACTCCAGAGACCGCAGCAGTTCAATGCTGGGGGTTTTGTAAGTCAGTTCTTGGAACTGGGCATAGTGACCTTAGGCTGCATGATTGCTCCAGAGTATCCCTTTCGTTTTTTTTTTTATTTGCCCTTGGAAACGTTTTACCTTAAATCTACCTAATGGAAACTTTAATAGGGAATCTGGGGTTGGAGTAAATGGTACATGGATAGACTAGTTTGTCCATTTCATGCTGCGATGGAGGTATAATCTCATCCACACTGGGACTTTTAGAAGGAGTTCTTGAGCAGTCATGGTGAAGATATGTCATAGTGAATAAAAACCTAATTAAATTCAAATCACAGCAACAGCCGAGTTGAGGCTCAACACTTTCAGAACAAGCGTTTGGACTTGGGAGCCTGGAAGAGTCCTGGAAACTGTATTGCTCCTCTTTCATTTGGCCTGCACACTTCATTAGGAGCTTCTCCCGACTGTAGCTGGTTTTCACAGACGTTGTAATGGTCAGTGCACGGGTCCTGTTGAAGGAGTTCTGAAGTAGGGAGACGGTATCTGCAGCTGCTTTCGCTCACTTTGTTTTGGTTGGAGTTCTCAGGCCTGGCATTTCTGCATGGGTTATTGTCAGCGAGATCTGTCGGCCATTGGCCCCGTCGCCCCTGACAACAAAGAGTCGTAAACATTAGAGAACCCACCCGCAAAAAAAAAAAGACAGGGAAAAAAAAAAAGAGGACAAAGGGATTCTTGCGTCTTGCTCTGGTTTCTGTTATGTTCGGCTTTTTATATCTTTTCCATAACCTTGTTTTCATGTTACGAGAATTCGAAAGAGTACAAACTGTGGACGACAGCCCTCTTTGTCGAGGCAGGTTTGGACCCGGCAGAGAGGGGATGGACACACAGGGTGTGTTTATCAATGTTTATTTGCCGAGGAGAGAGAGCGCCTTTTGGGCTTCCAGAGATGTTTGGAGGACGTTTCAAAACATTTCAGACATCTGAGAGGATCTGATTTACTGATGTCTCTGTGATGAGTGACCAAAAAGTTCTCCTTTTGTTCAGGTCAAATCCACAACACTATGGTCTAGCTGTCCAGACACTATGTGCACGATCACAGATTAAGCCTGTCGCAAAACCGAAAAACAAATTCTAATGGGAAAATGATCACCATACAATGACGGAATGGTTCGTTTTCAGAAAACATTACAGACCGTGTAAGCATTGGAGAGCTCAGACAGACAGTCATGTTAATGCGGGAACATCTGGGAAACCCTCCTCTAATGAACTGTTCATGGTAGATGTTCAAAGACAACACAGTGAAGTTATCAACCCTTTAGTGCTTTAGTGCTACGTTCTTTGAAAAGGTCTCTCCATCTTTGTCCAGTGCTACAGAACAACCACTTGTGTAAAGAACCACTGAAAGGTTCACAAGGCAGAGATTTATGAATGTAAATGTTTGAAGAACCTCCAAATATTGCAATGTTTCTGTATCAATTTAAGGTTTATTCCAAGAACCTGTCCATTATGCAGTGGTTTTTAAACTGTTAAACATCTCTTCACACTAGCACATCTTGCTTACAGAATGCACTCTTTAAGGTGCCTTAAAAGGATTCATTGCACGATACAATAGAAGAACAAAAACAAACAGATTTGTGAGTATGAAGAATCTGTAAAAAAAAAAGAAGCAAGGGTTTATTCCTAGAAGGCATTTCTTAATTCATCGTGTTTTGAATCCTTAAAAACCTTGAATGGACCGGGTTTTGAAAACGAGATTTGTCATAGCAAAGAGCATGTTTAAAGTTTAACTAACCTAATGTAATGGTACTAGAACAAACTTTAAAAAATATATAAAAGTTTCTTTACACTCACAAAACTTAAGGAAGTTAAAAGTGATTCTTCTATGGCACTGCACCTTTTTTTTAACGAGTATAGGGCCATTCTTGTCCACTCAGCAAACCTAGATCAGTAGTGGTAACTGTATTAGGTATTTAAAGAAAAAGTATGTAAGCAGTATCTTTTTACGGTCAGGGTTTCATTTAGTAAAGAACTCTAGAAGAGCAATTGTTTTAGACGTATAGGACAGGTTCTTCAGGACATGTCTTTGGGAACAACCATTTGAGATGTGCTTCAAAAAACAGTCATAAATACTTTATACCACTTTAAGCTCAGGTTTTTGAGCATTTGAGCATCTCCCTGGTAGCATAACCTCTACCCCCAGTTTAGCCAGGAAATCTTCTACTGATGGGTCAGAGGCATTGCTTACCTTTAGCTAGTTGGGTGGGGGGGGGGGGTCTATGAATCTAAATTCAGATTAGAGGAAGCTGGATTTGATGGAGACCTACCAGAATATTTTTTGAGACCAATGGCCAAGACTGTGAAGTCTGAGACCAAACACCAGTGAATTCAAGACGAGGTCAAGTTTTGCTATCATGCTGTCTACTATACATGCTACCCAAACATCTCAGCCTCTATTTCAAGCTGTTTTTAGCTCTTCCCATTAATACACAGCACTTGCAGAAGATTCTTCTGCTAGAACTGAAGCAGCGTCAAAGCTGACACCACAGAGAACTAAGAGAGAATGTCATTTTATTGACTGTGAAATTGACAGACGAAGTCACACACCAAGGTAGAAAGTCCCAGTTTTGTTCAAGACTTAAGTCCCTGTCACAAGTCACTAAAGGGCGCGTCTGAATTACTGACAGGAGTCACCATTTCCGTTGCATGATGCTGCTGTGTGTAAAATTTCCACCAAACTATTCCTTTAAAGACGTGACCTCTGAACAGCAGATGTGTGGGGCATAGCAGAGTTGGATGCTGCCAACAGTTCCTGCCCAGAATGTTTGTCTCATCTGTGTTTTTCTTGGAGGGTTACATTTAGTTAAGAACTCTAGAAGAGAACTCTAGAAGAGCATGTGTTTTAGACGGTATAGGACAGGTTCTTCAGGACATATCTTTGGGAACAACCATTTGAGATGTGCTTTATAAAACAGTCATAAATACTTTATACCACTTTCAGGCTCAGGTTTTTGAGCATTTGAGCATCTCCCTGGTAGCATAACCTCTAGCCCCAGTTTAGCCAGGAAATCGTGTCTTCATCTTCTACTGATGGGTCAGAGGTATTGTTTACCTTTAGTTAGTTGGGTGTGTGTGTGTGGGGTGGGGGGTTCTATAAATCTAAAGTTTGAATGTTCTGCTCCAACTTAAATGTGGAAGCATTTAAGGTGCTGTGCGGTAACCAGAACATTACAGCTGCATGATAGATGATTAATATAGGGGGTGTTATTTCTGTCATCTGTGTGAAAGCAAGAGCATGTGCTGTGTGTATCGGGTGATGAAAGGGTCATCATGTCAAATGTTGGAGTGAGCTGCAGCTGTACAGCACATTGCTTTTGGGATGGGAAGTATCCAGAGATGACTATTACGTCACATGTGGCGTCAGACTTAACAAGTGCATTGTTTATTGCTCAGACGAGCAGAGCAACAGTTTCAACAGCATTAGATTTCTCCTCCTCACCATCACTGTTCCTCTCCATTATTAAGGCACTGCCGCACAGTAGTCCTCACTTTTTTGCCAGACGAGCAATTACTGCCGTAAGCACTGAATAAACACATAGAGCTCATTAATAGAGCAATCTGCAATGGAGTGAGCAGACTAAACAAACCTATCCAATAAATAAACGCTACTTAAGTTGGCTCCTGGCAAAAGTAGCTCTTGGGTGCTTTAGGACTAATCTCTCCTTTTGTAATCTTTACTGAAGGACCAAAATCCTTCCCAGGACAGTTAAGCGGGCAGCCCAAGCCCACTTAAAATACTATGATAAGATCACAATCCGAATCAGAAAACTTTATTTATCCATGAGAATATTGTTTAAGATTTTAATGAAAAAGCCAAAGCCCACTAATAGCCTATAGCTTTGTCTGGTTGTTAGCAGCAGGAGTTACTTTTTCTTAAGTAAACCCTGACTCAAAGACTAGAGTCTGAGTCCATACTGAGTCCAGATCTGGAGTTTATAAAGAGTCAGATTAGAAGAAGCTGGATTTGGTGGAAACCTACTAGAATATTCGTTGAGACCAATGGCTAAGACTGTGACAAGTCTGAGAGCAAACAAGGTGAAGTTTTGCTAGAAAAGATGACAACCTCATCTATCATGCTGTCTACTATCTCAGTCGCTGTTTCAAGTTGTTTTTAGCTCTTCCCTTTAAGACATAGCACTTGCAAAAGGTTCTTCTGCCAGAACTGAAGCAGCATCAAAGCTAACACCACAGAGAACTAAGAGAAAATGGCATTTTATTGACTGTGAAATTGACAGATGAATTCACACACCAAGGTAGGAGGTCACAATTTCCACCAAACTATTCCTTTAAAGACGTGACCTCTGAACAGCAGATGTGCGGGGCATAGCGGAGTGGGACCCTGCCAACAGTTCCTGCCCAGAATGTTTGTCTCGTCTGTGTTTTTCTTGGAGGCTCGTGTTTATCCATGGTACTATTGTCTGAGTCTCTCAGCGCTGTAGTCCCCAACACATCCGTCAGCGGACGGCCAAAACCAAGAGTGCCTGGGTCTAAACAAGCTCTACAGGCAGCATCTTCCACCGCCATGACAGCTGCCTGTTTTGCTGGTGGCCACAGCGCGCAGGGCCATAGACAACAGCAATAAGAGCTTTCTACTGTAAACAGTGCGCAGGAAGTGAAGCGCAGGCCAGCCACAAGACTTACACTGGACTTCTATGAAGTGGTGGGAACGTCTGGGAAAGCTCCCTTCCAGAGCAGCTTTTACAAGGCAGTTCTAAGAGCCTCTTTGAGGACTATTTCGACGTGCTTGTACTACTTGTTGACAGATTTCTCAAGCAGCGACTCCCGCACACTCACGCACACACACACAAACATACAGAGAGCTAGGGGTGTTAAAATAATCCTTCAGTGTATTCCCAGAGAGAGACACGACCAGTGCAACTGAAAGCATCTGCCACCGATTACTGCAGAGTCAGGCTTACTGTGGCACAATGTGGATTCAAGTAAACGGAAACAGGACAAAGATTATGGATAGTCTGAAACACAGAGCCAGAACAAACAGATAAACAACAGCAAAACGAACCAGTTCAGCATCATTTTTCCCCGATTTGCTCCATGGCATCTGACAGGAGCCGGCCAATCAGGAAGCTGTCTGCAGAAGGTCATCTCGAGGCGATGCTCTGCTGGCATTTCACCATTTCTTTTCAGGAAGCCAGAAACAACAATTTACTGACAAATAAGAACACAATCCACCAGATCAACAGAGCTAGAAGAGCTATACACTGCTGAAACTGTCTGGACATGAAGGCCAGTGGCTTAAAAGATGTTTTGACAATAAATGGCAATTTTTTTCTTTTCCAGTAACACTTTTCTTTTCCATTTTTTTCCTTTTAAAGCTCTGAAATGAACCATTTTCAACAGAACCACTTCCGATGCTTTGCTGAATTGTGGAGAAAAACAACCCAAAGTACATGCTATATTCTGCAATGCCACATTTTGTTTTATTTTATTCAGCAAATAAGCAATAATTATATTTTAAAATGTGTCTCTGTATAAGGTCTGCATTTATTTACACTTAGACTAATAGTCTTGATAGTAAACGTACACATGAATCTATCTTCATCATTGATGTCCAGTGAGATCAACAGTGCATGTTCCTAACATCTGTATCATATATACAGTCTGGCTCTTTTCATGTAAGACTGGTGACCCGTCATCCAGTGCCTCTCATTCTCGTTCATGCAACTTGTGGATTCTTGTGGAGCTCCACTTTGTTGTTCCTTGATCATTTTTTCTCCCACCAACATTATTGAGTGCAGTCTACTGAAGATATGATCCATTTGAAAGCGGAGTCTGAACAAAAGGGCTTTGATCAGTTTCTATCAGGCTGGGCTTCGGCCTACATGATATTAGATTGGTCAAATGGATGCACTAGGAAAACTGAATGGTGTTTAAAAAAAATGTAGCTTTACATTAGTGACATGGCATTTGATCCCTTGGAGCAACTGAGGGTTAAGTGTCATGCTTAAGGACACAATGATAGAAAGTGGGCTTTTGAACCTGCAACTTTGTGCTCATCATGTTCACTGGAAAGTGTTTTACCCACTGGGCTACTACCACCCACCCACATTAGTGCATCACTAACATGTTACTTTGACATTTCCGTGCTTCATGAATATTAATTCCGTTTTTACACCCCCCTACAACAAAACAGCTTTTTCAAAATGGACAGAATACTGTGAACATACTGTGCTGGACAGATTAAAGAAAAGGATTCAGTGAAACCTGAGATGATGTGACATTGTTGTGCTTTAATCATTTCACTCAGCTTTCCTCGATTCGTCATTCCCAAACTCTCCCTCTCTCTCCTGGGAGGTCTTCCGTCTATGTCATCCCACTCTTTCTTTCCTCCTTCCCCCGCCCCCCTCCCATCTGTGTCAGGTAAGCTGATCGTCCTGCAATCCTCTCCGCCCGTCCTGCCAGAGTGAAGCAGGGAGTGGGGGGTGATGAGCGGGAGACAGAAACATTCAGACTCCATCCAGGAGGCCTCTGAAGGCCAACCTGCACTTCCTAAAGCTCCCTTTCAACACCAAGAGGATTTAGAGTGAGACACAAACAGTGATTTAGAGAGACGGGGGCTGGAGCTGGGGGCGGCAGAAACGAGAGGGAGACAGAAGGACAGAGAGATGGAGAAAACAGAGCACATTAAAGCACACTATGGTTTTGGGACATGCCTACGACATCGCACCTTGCTGTGTTGAGAAGCAGAAGCGATGGGTGGGCTGACAGGAAAGAGATCCAGAGATGACTGGGACACTCCCACCAGCCATAGATCATCATCGAGCACTCTATGAGGTAGAGACCACCGTACCAGGAGTCTAGTTCATTATTTTTAAAACTGCTGCCCTGATAGCCAGTGTTAAAGGGGCCATTCAGACTGGAGAACATGAGCCAAACTGTCCTGAGATATCTTAAGTTGGTAACTTCTGCTTTTAGCTTCTTGTCCTCCTCATCTGACTCATTTATGTGGTTTGAATTGATTCTCTCCTCTGTAAAGATGATTTGAAGACAATTATTACACTTATATGACAGCACTAAGACATTTAGCATCCTGGCAGTAAGTGTAGCTGTATGCCTGCTTTCTGCATTCAGCAGCTAACAAACCATTTAAACTGCTGCTCTCCAAAATTCAGCCCAAAAACAGCAATAGGTTCATAAAAGTTTCTCCCAGCTTTAAGACGCATCATCTGAAGGGGGATTCCTGTCCTTTAAACGGGAAATACCTCACAAAACAGACACTGCCCAAGAAACACACTGCTCTTCAAATAGTGAGTGTATTATTGGCTTTTTGGCAATAATTTCATACATTAACAGGAAAACCTTAAAATCTTTACAGGTGTTTAAAGCAGCTTTGTGCAATCATTTTTTAAAAGTTGCTCTTTACACTAAGGAGATACTTTGGTGAAGACATTATTATTAATAATAATAATGATGATGATGATGATGATGATGGTGATGATGATGATAATAATATCATCATCATCATTATTATTATTATTATTATTATTATTATTATTATTATTATTATTATTATTATTTATTTATTTATTTATTTGTTTTTATTGTTAATAAGAAGAAGAAGAACAGAATGTGTATGGTATGATGCATTAATATGTGGTAATAGACTAAAATATGCACATAACCGATACATGAGATATGCAGCTTTGCTTGTAGACACACTGTGCAAATGAGCTGTCAACCAGACAAAAGCTGAGATTCAGCACTTCAACCTGCACCAAGTGGGAGATATATCAGTTTTAAAAAACAATGTACTTAGACATACACTACCGGTCAAAAGTTTTAGAACACCCCATTTTTTCTGTTTGTTTGTATTGAAATTCAAGCGGTTCAG
>JBBPCW010000147.1:18271056-18282805 GCA_037974425.1 Phenacogrammus interruptus
TTACTTGAGCTTTTTGGTCCCTCTGTGATTCCGTATTACTTCAATCACGTCTTCTCCGTCGTACCGTGTATTCTCCGTACGACATCATGTACCGAACCGTGACCCATGTACCGTGACGGTTCGGTACGAATACATGTACCGTTACAGCCCTAATATGTATATTTTATTTACTTTACAAACCCACTTATATGTGTCATCTCAGTTTTCATACAAAATATTATTGATGGTAAAATGGTAAAGTTCAAATTTTTAATTGTTGGCCAAATCTTCTCAAAACTCTGGGAAAACAAAAAGTCGGAGAACAGGCAGCACATTCATAACCATTTCATGCTATGACTTTTTGTGAGGGAGCTTTAAAAGAAGACGTTTCCATTCACCACCACTGTGACCAGTTCTCTACAAAAGGTTTCTCTAGAATGGAGCATTTCCCACCAAACACTCTGAATGATTTTTTGAAACATTTTGAAAAATTGGTGGAATTCCCCTTTGATGCACAAAACTGCATATTAAAACAAGCATCCTTTGAGTTCCTGGACCAAGGCAGAGGGACAGGAAGACGAACATGGATCAGTTGCTTTTCACCCTGAGAACTACTGCCATAAAAGTGCCGTTATTTGTCTGCTGAGTTTTTCCTCAAGTCATTTTCCATTCCCCACTTTAGCGTGTCGGGGTTTCTTTCACTCTTGTGTGGAACGGCAACGGCTGAAAGATTTCCAGGCATGAGCGCAGCATCAAGCCTCAAATTTCACAACTCAGCTCAAATCAGCACAAGATGAGAATTTGCTTCCTACAGCTTCTTGGAAGATTCTACACTTTCTGTAATTGCACATTTGGTTCTAAAGGAATAGTTCGGCAAAAACTCACGTCTCCCCACTTTCCCTAAATGTAATCCATCAGTAAAGACTTGTTTGGTGTTTGAAGTTTGGTTCTTTAGTTTTTGCACAAGAAATACTATGCTAATTTGGCTATGATAACAATAAGTAGTAATACCATAACAGAGTCAGTAACAATCAAAGCTTATACTCCACACATTATCTCTGTGCAAACTTCATATTTCATGTGTTAATGTGGTTTCTGACATTTTTGTTCAGAGACAACATGTTAATGAGATGAATTATATTTTTTTAAATATTGTTGGACCCTTCTACCCATGCAGGCTGAAACCCAACTGCTTGCATGCTGCCTGTAAGACTGACAATATCTGCAATAGTGACCTTCCCAGATTTTAAAGAAGCTTATCTAGAATCTAGATATCTTCAGACCATTCTGCAGATTATGCTGGACAGCACTCGTGGGAGACCTTCGGATAAATTAGTACCAAATTAACAAAAGCAACAGTAACAGTAAAAAGAATCCATGATCAGTATGAACAATAGTGAGAGGCTACTGCTATGAAGGAGCTAAATGACTGACTGCATATATGATAAATATGATATGCTGTATATGCAGGGGTTGATGTTTTTTGCTCTAGTACTCTAATCAGTACCTACATGAATTAATTGGTACTCACTAAAATTAAAAATCTTCCACATCAGCATGAGAGCTGGAACCATTATAGTACTTTTATTTTATTTCATATATCATCATAGCACTTTTATAAATCACTTGTTCTGCCCCACAAATGCTTCCAGTGCCCCTGAACCTCGCTATCCATGTCATCCTCACTGCTGCTGTCAGTTTCACTAGTTCTACTGTTAGTTCACATTAGAGTGATATGCTGTCCCAACTTTGACCCTGAGCATCTTCAAAAGTACAAAATTAAGTAAAATTACAGATTGGCTGTGCATGTTTTGCTTCACTGAATGCAAGAAGGAACATATTTTTAAATTGTTCTTCATTTAATTTGTCTTTCCATTGATCAGTGTGCGTTGAGCTCTCTTTGTGCCGAGCCTTTTCTCGCTCCATTGCCTGGATAACTCTTTTATGCTCTTTGCTAGCTTCATGTTTATCAAAAAACGGATGGCTAAAATGTTCAGCACCCAAACAGTATACTGTTAAAGGTTTTCCTTACCTGAGTGGTGATAGAGATCCAGTATGAAGTTACTCAAATTAGGCACGCCTTTGGGCCGTGAAGACAGAAAACTGCCGCGCATTTTACTGTATACTCCACACATGCATACTTACGTACCATTTATGTCAACCCCTGTATATACACTTATTGATTATATATAATAAATATGGTATGTATACTCATTGACTGTATATATAATATATATGAATTATACATTGGCATTGTTTATTCTGGGGGCACCAAGGACTCATCCCCACCACTTTTTGTTAGAGAGAGTCATTTTGTTCCTGCCACCTTTTTATAAATCCTAATGGAAATCTGATGAAAATAATGTTATTATAAAGGAATAAATACATTATGATTAACACCATAGCACATTTCAATAGATAACTGTGTCAGAAACCACATTGGCAAGTCTATTGGCGATTACTGAACAACTCCCCAGGGTTTGAGTGAGTGTGTCATAATTTTGGCACACTGTTAGCACTATGCTAAGTTCATAAGCCTCGACTGCTAGTAAGCCACATTATCCTAATAGTTCCTGTGCAAAAAATAAACAATCACACATCAGACTCCAATCGTGTTTTGACTACATTTGGGGTCATGTGAAAGTGTGTCAATTTGATTTTATGCCAAACTATTCCCTTAATTCATGTCATCTCCCCAGTTACACTGAGACGTACTGGGCAGACAGTCTCAATGTCTTGAATGCTGGAGGCATCTGTGGCATCCCCTCCACTTGCCACACTGCTCCTGGAAGACAAACTGTCCAACAGAGAGTTGACCCCTTGCGCATACAAATCCTTCATGCTGAAGAAAGGTATCCCAGGGATCGGCCCTTTCCCTTCAAATCCAAATTGGTCTGACTCTACCAGAGCCTTCTGTCTCTGGTAGTACTTTGAGAACTTGTTAAAGATTATAGTGATGGGTAGAGCTACCACCAGCAGACCGCAGATGATGCAGAGGGTGCCTATGAGCTTCCCTGCAAGAGTAATGGGATATGTGTCTCCATACCCGACCGTGGTCATGCTGATGGTTGCCCACCACCAGCCAACAGGGATGGTCTGGAGCTCAGACTCATCCTCCTCTTTTTCCACAAAATAGATGAGCACAGAAAAGATGGATATTCCAACAGAGAGGAAGAGGAGGAGGAGTCCAACCTCATGGTAGCTGTGCCGGAGGGTGGCTCCAAGGGATCGCAGGCCAACAGAATGACGTGCCAACTTCAAGATTCTGAAGATCCGCATGAGCCGAAGGATCTGGACCACCTTCCCCACGTTTTCCAACTCCTCGCTCTCCTCAGGGTCCACTTTTTCAAACACCAAAGTGGCATAAAATGGGACAATAGAGACAAAGTCTATGATGTTGAGGGTGTTGCTTAGGAATTTGCGCAAGCAAGGTGTGACCGCTAACCTGACAATGAACTCAAAGGTGAACCAGATGACACAAATGGTCTCAAAAAGATTCAGCACTGGGTCCTCCACCCGTTTCTCATTGGCGTCTACCTGGTGGAACTCAGGCATGCTGTGAATACACATGGCTACAATGCTAATCAGCACCACACTTAAGGAAACTACAGCCAGCATCTTGGCTGACCGTGAGTATGCCGGATTTTCTAGCCTCAGCCACAGTTGTTTACGCTTCTCTGAACACCATGTGCCCTCGAACTTCTCTACATCCTTGTCCAGTGCTGACAGCTCCTCCATGGACGAGTCAAAACTTTCGTGAAGTTGGTTCTGCATGTCATCTTCATTCCAGTCTCGTTCTCCGCCGCCCTCTTTCTGCTCCTGGAACTTGTTGCTGCAACAAGAGTCCAGGTGCAGTTCCTTGATGCCCCAGTATTCCAACTCCTGGCTGAAGCTGAACACACAAAGCTCTTCCATTAGGTGGATCTTCCCCGTGTGGTAGAAGTTCAGCACGTAACAGAAGAAACGGGGGTTTCGGTCGAAGTAGTATTCTCGCTCCAGGGCACTGTAGTCGTCACAAAGCTCCAGGATGGCCGCCTCTGAGTGGCAGCAGAGCAGTTGGCCAAGACGTGTGTTCGGGAAACGCTGCAGAACCACCCGAGCCACCTTCTGCTTATATCCACCCACGTTTAGATTGATAAAACTTTCCTCTGGGCCGCGGCGGTGCAAGATCTGTCCATACACCATGATGGGTGCCTGGGTTTGGATGGGGTGGAGTGAGGGGAAAGGTTTGCAGGTAGAGTGGAGCTCACATCTAACACCCCATAGCCTGTAACAGAAAAAACTGAATGATAAGCTAGCAAGAGTCCAACCTCAAAGATATGCTAGAATAACACATTTCAAAAACGAATCCTTTAAATGTTATCACCATTCCAATGCAAGAGACAGCAGTGATTGTGTAACTTGTGAAAGTTTGTGAAAATGTCATGGCTTGGACCAAACTTTCTTGAGGCAAATTACATTTACATAATTTATCAGACGCTTTTATCCAAAGCGACTTCCATTCGTTAACTACAACTTAAGGGTCTCGCTCAGGGACCCAGTGGAGGTATGTTGAAGGTAGGATTCAAACCCATGGACTTCTTGGTCCAGAGGCAAGTATCCTGCCACTCGGATACTTGCCTCACTCTATGCTTTTCTGGGCATATTGTGGAAATCAGCATCACTTGAAAAACAATGACCAACTTTACTCTCGTTGACATTACAAAGACAGTAGGATAAGGCCTCTGTCACGGCTGAAGGCCGTGTGAGGCCATGTTTTCTGTTCTTTGTGTTTATTTCCTGTTTTGTCTTGTCAATGGCTTTTATTTTGAATATCGTTCTAGGTTTTGCTTGTGTCACGTGTCCTATGTTTTGTAGTCCTTTTGTAGTCTTTAGTCACGTGTGTTCCCCCTCACCTGTTCCCCGTTTGCGTTTCCCCAGGTGTCTCGCGTTTTCCCTAGTCCTGTCTGTGTATTTAAGTTCTGTTAGTTCCTCGGTTGTTTGTCGGTCATTGTCCTCTTTTCCCTTTTGTTGGATGTACCTGAGTTCAATAAAAAAAACCCAAATGGATCTCTGCTCTCCTGCCTGTTTCCTTCCCCGAGGCAGTTCGTGGTCCTGGGGGTTTTGCCATCCCCCAGACTGCGACAGCCTGTTAATTTGGATTTTGTATGCTATATTTTTTTATCTGTGGCAAGAATATTTTTTTCTGATGAAAGAGAAAGAAAAAAATGTAACGTAATGTACACTGTAAAAAGTTTCTAGTAAGGATTTTTGCTATATCAAAAACAAGTCGACTAATGTTATAGTGTGCAAGATACAAGCTACACATGCTGAAATGAATGTATTGGTGTCTGAAAAAACTGCACGAAAAAAATAACACTTGATCTGTAACTTTATGTGAATTATTTTTTGATCATTGACACAAGTGAAGGAATTGTGCAGAAAGAGCAGATTCTAAACATTGAATCCAGATCACATTAGTGTGTGTACTTTTCCAATTTACATTTGAAAATGTATTGAGGTGTAAAATCTTATTTTGTATGGAAACAGACAGTCCTTTTTGACAAATAGAAAAAGCCAAAAGCACAGCACAGAAAGTAAATGCAAATGGAATTCAATGTGCATCTACTTCAAAATTTAAGTGTCAAATCCTATTCACTTTAATGCAAGGCTGAGCTTTTGCTCATGCATTGCTGCAGTATCCAGGCACATTGTAAAACACCAGCCCAGAGAACACATCTACTAATCAAAACAGTACTAAACTGATGCTTCTAATGGATATCGACCCTTTGTAGAGATGCAAAACAGAAGCTTGTCAGGTCATTATGACCACTCTGACCTGCTCACTGAATACTGCTGTTTAAATCTTAACTCTTAATCAGTTTCATAGACAGAATTGCATAACCTCAGGACTCTTCGAGTCTCTTGTGAGACAGCACTGGAGTACAGCAAAGTACAGTAAAGTACAGTAGAGGACAGCAGTGTACAGTAGACCAGAGAAGAACAGAGGACAGCAGAGGGGGTGTAAAATTCAGCTGAGTACAGTAGAGTAGATCTGAGTACAATGGAGTTGAGCACAGTAAATAAAGGGGAGTAGTGTAGCAAAGAGAACTGTAGACACGGGTAGAATAAAGAAAGGTATAGTACTGTAGAACAAAGTACAGTACTGAAGAGTACAGTAGAGTAGAACAGAGTACAGTGCAGAAGAGATGCAGCATATATTAAGACTAAACTAAAACTAAGTACAGTAGAGTACAACAGACTATAATACAGAACAGTGTAGTATAAATACCTGAGAGGGAAACCTGTTTGTGTCTGAAAATACAAGGAATGATGGCAAAGTATTTAAAGAACCCCACACTGCTGCACAAAAGCAAATAAACCGAGAAAATTGGTTCTGAAAGTGAGATAATTAAATGCCTTACCTCTCAGTGTCCACTTCTCTCACTTCACAGCGGACATCTCCACTCAGGTCCGCCCGTCCCGCTCCATAGTCCCGGGTTGGATCTCGTGCTGAGAGCTGCTCGGGAGCGCGTGCGCATGCGCGAAACCGACCCGGGGCATTTCACCAGCGGTGACAAGAGAGAAAAAGAGAGCGAAACACACACACACACACACACACACACACACACACACGCACACAGGTAGAGAGAGAGAGAAAGAGAAAGAGAGAGAGAGAGAGAGAGAGAGAGAGAACAGTTAGAGAGAGAAACAGAGAGAGAAAGAAATTAAGAAATAATGGTTAGAGAGAGAGAGAAACACAGAGAGAAGGAGACATGAGAGAAAAGAGAAAAAAGAGAAAGAAAGAAATTGAGAAGGGAGGAAGAAAAAACAAAGTGATAAGAAGAGAAAGAGAAAACCAAGAAAAAAGAAAGAAAAAAGTATTAAATAAAATCAAATATATCAAATAAAAAGTTAAGCAAAAAATAATTAAATTCAATGTCAATGTCAAATCCAAAGTTGCAGAAAATAAACACAGCGAGAGAGAGAGAGAGAGAGAGAGAGAGAGAAAGAGAGAGAAAGAGAGAGAGACTGTGAAGGGCAGTTAAAGGATTAGTGGTCTAATAAAGGCTGATCTGCCAGAGGAGAAAGAGTCCCTGCAGAGGAACGCGCCCTGCCTTCACCCCCGCGTGTCAGTGGGGTTCTCTCTGGGGGGGTTCACTGGGGGTCCGGGTCAGATTTAGCAAAGACAGAGCTGTTTCTCCACAGCACGTGGAACAACGCGGAGCAGCAGGATAGCACCATCTAGAGGCTGCCTGTGAGTGTACCGGGGTTTATATAGTAAAGTGGCCCCTTACAGTCACTAGCCAGTTTTTCTCAGTGTGAAATTCTTTCTCTGCTTTTAACCCATTCGCCAAGTGATGTAGTGGGCTGTCACCAATGCGGTGCCCGGGGAGCAGTGTGTGAGGTCAGTACCTGTTTTCTCCTTGACCAAACCAAATATCAACTTTTTACAACCAAATCTTGATATTGTCCCTTCTTTCTTGTTTGTTTTTATTTATTCTAATGTTAACTTTGCTAGCAGAAAACACTTTGCCACACACTCACACACAGAAAATAGCCATTTGTATAGGAGCATAAATTGTTTCTTTAGGAAACAATTCAGTCCAATTCAATTTGATTTCTTTTCAAATGACTCAGAATTGAAAAATAAAAATGTACTGAATAGATGTTAGTGTTATATAAACAAAACAGCAGTTTGTTTACATTTGAAAATACCCCTACAACTTTATTTGGCACATAGCTAAGGACATATTTCACTGAATATTATTGTAAAAATCACCCTTAGACTGATGCATAGGGTTGCCACACCTGAAATCCTTCCAGGCCCAATTTCCTCAAATGCAAGGAGCCATCAGGGCATAGTTTCAGACACATATCCAAGATTAAGTACAGTTAGAAAACTGTTCGCTTAACGTTGTCTTCCTAACGTTTGACTTCAATCACTCATGAACACACACAAGTGTTGAAATTTCTCAAGGCAGGTGGAAAATGAAACAAAGCTGGTGGGAGAAACAGAGATGGCAGGACATGTACCTGCAGACAGCAGATACTAATGCTGAATAGTTAACAAAATACAATGACCAAAATACATCAGTTCAAACACTTTTAATCATTCATGTCTTTTTCAAAACTTGCAGGGAGCCATAGATGTATCATGATACATCCAGGTACTTTTACAACCCTAGTTATGGAGATATGAGTGAGGAATTGAAAAGCCTGGGTGTAGTGGGCTTTAAAGGGTTAAAGTTTATCTTCTGAAAGATAAATGTTAAGTGAACCAAGACAACCATTCGATTTAGGTTAACGGTGGCTTGACTATAATCTGGCCCTTGTTTGTAATACCTTCAGCCACAAGAGGACAGTGTTGTATAAGTATTCCCTACTCCTGCTCTGAGCCTTCTAGTATTTAACCGTATTTAACACACCTGATTGAACCCTGCATAAAGTGAGATTGAGAAGGAAACATAAATGTGCCTGCAGCATCTAGAAACAATGCAAATGCTAAAATAACCACTAAGCACTGTTTTCAGAAAAAAATAACTGGTTGTACAATCCTTCCATACTGAATGACAGCACCTTTTGGTATTCGTTGTGGTACCAAATTCACTTTCAGTCATTATTCAATTTATTTTAATTTTCAGGACAATACAAAAATAATTTACAAATACACAAGTAGAACTAACTAAATACAGTTTGGTCCCTTTCTTAGTGTTCAATTTGTTCTGCAACAGTAAGGCACTGCACACATTTACAGACACGCAAAGCAACAAATAGCCACACCAAAGATATGCTGCACACAAAATGTAAGCAAAGTTTCAAAATCCAAATTTAATCTAAATATAAAATGTTTGAGATGTAAACAGATGAAGCTTGCATGTAACACATATAAATTGGTCATATAAAAATGAATGTGTAAAGAGGATTATATAATATTTTATATTATATAATTACAATTATATAATATAACCTGTTAATATAATATAATCATTCTAATTAAAGAGAGAAATACTGTAGCCACAGTGACATCAGTTACTGTCAATTGTCACATTGACATCAGTTACTACATCATACGTTTCCTGAAAGGTTATTGGAGCCAAACACAGTCCTTTAGGCTTTAACATGTTCGGATTACTATTACGATTACTGTTATGAAGAAAATGGACAGTTGCTCAACCCACGGGCCTCTATAATTCTCAGCGAACACCTTTTCTGGTCTTTTAAAAGTATGGGGAAATTACAGTCCAAGGTCTTAGAGCATCTGCTACAGATGCAACAGACAGAGATTTCAAAACTATAAAGTAAAACTATTACAGTCTAATCCAATTGGTCCTATGTTTGTTACAGTGCAGTTGGTCCAAACTTCCCAAGCTTGTTAAAAACTGGCTTCCAAACTGCAAATTAATGGATTAGAGGGTTTGTTTCAAAATCGTTAGCATTGTTAGCCTCTTAAACAACAAGGCTAATTGCCTTGTTCTTGTAATTTCAACATTGTTCTAAAAACTGTACAGTAATTAGAGCTCTGTTAATGTGTTTGGGTTCTGGTGGCAGAAAAGACAAAGAAGAAGGCAAAGAGTGAAATGAGAAATCAGACAGAGGCAAAGAAAGAGGGACAAATGCATAGAGGGTTAGCCTCAGGTCAGAGAGGAATGGCAGAGGGGGCAGAAGTTGTGGTTTGTGATATCCTGCTCATGTGCACAGTGTTTGCACACACTGCACAACCAGAACTGATACTCCGAGATGCTTCTGCCAGTCACAATGCACGTCGGCAGCTTGCTCTCCGTACTAGAAGAAAGAGAAAAAAAAAAACAGAAAAATATGTCCAACCAGCTTGCACAGCTTTTCTCACGATGTTCACTGTGTGAGTTGCAAAACAGGTCTGGAAGGATTTCATTTAAAGCTTTTAATGCCTAATCAGAATCACTTCTATTGGCAGAACACTGTTATTACAGTAAAGCTGTAATAAAATGGAGCATATAGTCTTTCACTAGAGCTACTCTTAGGTCTCATACGCTGAACTGTAAAGTTATGTTTTGTTTAGTTTTAGCTAACTTTGGCTCATACACCACTAAATGTCCAATATTGTGTTTATTAATTTTCTGACTCAGTTTCACTGAAAAGAGTGGCGAAACTATGGAAAGAGCAGATGTACTGAAACTGTATTGAAAGAGACCCTTCAATAACACTATTTGTGAGCAGAAGAGGAGATATTAAACCTGCAATTTACCAATGGATTTGAATATGTAATTAAATGTGAATAAATGAAATGATTTAAAAAAAATTTTTGGTCTGCATGGTAATGAATGGAGCGTTTTTATTCGGGGCAAATTACCTTCACCATTCAAGAAGCAACACAGACATGCTGCTAAGCATACCCACCAGTCTAAAATTAGCCACTAATCATTATATTAACCTTTAAGTAAATGAATGTTTGCAAATGTTAGGTGTGTAATTATAATTACATTGAATATGTAGTACAAATGTAATGTATAGCAATGCAACAATAATTTCAGAGTTAAGTATGACATCAATAAATCTGCTTTGATGTATATATGTAGGTAAGACCAAACATGCAATGTGAGGGGGTAATAATGTGAAACACATTGATATGTTTTATTTTTGAGTGCATGAAATGCAAATCAAACACTGGGATGTTCAGTGTCTGAGTGTGTGGTTACCTGTCGTCGGTGCTGTCAAGGTGGCTCTTGCGGCTGTCTTTGGGACTGTGTTTGGTGAAGATTTCCAGGGCTAGGTCCTCGTACAGTTGCCTCTGCTCTGGGGACAGGCTCTCTAGAGACTCGAGCTTAATGAAAGCACGTGAGCAGGTACCAAATGCACGGTTTGCTGAGGAGCAGATGGCCAACAAGGAGTAGATTTCCACTGCAGGGATGATATCCTCATAGTCACGAAGGTGCAGAGCTGGAGAGAAAGAGAGAGAGATTCAGAGATAAAGATGGAAATGTGTAACATGGAAATACTCTAAAACACTAGGATTTATTGCATACACTAAGCTATTATTATTCAATATAAACTATTCGTCCAAAAATACACAGGCAGTCTGTCTAATGAAACTGTTGTACACACACAGCTTGTACAATTTCTATAGACAAGTTGCAATCAAAAGAATGGGGCTCCATGTCTGCATAAAGCCCTGCAACACTGGGTTGTGGAGATATGAAACTTAATTTTCTTGAATAATAGGGGCTGCCAATTACTTTGTGATAAGTTAAAGAGGTATTAGTGATCCAAAAGATGTAGTGATATTAATGCCTACATTTCAGAACTGAATTCAGGATTACCAGATATCTACATCTGTTATAAAACATTATTAAACATTCAGTTTGAATTTTCTATATCCTCCCTAAATGTTTTGTATTTTTGGTCCTTGGTCCATCGCAGACATTAAACTTTTGCCCCCAAAACTGCGCTGTGTGGCGTCATTCAGCAGCCATGCATGTGTGCACGTGCGTATGAAGCAAATTCCCCTTAGAATTAAAAGACGATTCACAGCCTCATCTTCTGCGTCACAAACAGCAGAACGCACGAAAGAGATGTAGATACAAGGCCTTTCTTGCACACTCAGACAGACAAACACACTCAGAAGCTACATCACATACACACCTCACTGGAACAGGTGGTCAGCCGACACACTTTATGTAGCGTTTTATTTGTCTTAGCTTGGAATGTTACGTATATAGGGGCCTTCTGGGGAATGGTAATGTGTGTGTGTGTGTGTGTGTGTGTGTGTGTGTGTGTGTGTGTGTGTGTGTGTGTGTGTGTGTGTGTGTGT
>JBBPCW010000147.1:18308817-18325895 GCA_037974425.1 Phenacogrammus interruptus
GTGTGTGTGTGTGTGTGTGTGTGTGTGTGTGTGTGTGTGTGTGTGTGTGTGTGTGTGTGTGTGTGTGTGTACTCATTGTTTCCTCCCTGAATGTGACATGATGAGGTGAAACAGATTAAATAATGATCATTTATAACTGTATGAGAGACAGTGTGTCTGACAGGTCAAAGGATATGTTTGTTGGTTATCTCCTTTATACTGTGGTGGACCTTCTTCTGGAAAGCGATCTGAGCTTCGCACATGCATGCATCCTCTGTCACATCACTGCGTGCCTCCTCTGAAAGAGTTAAAAACACAGATTGGTCATTTGCAACTACATCTACATTCTGTTCAGTTTGAGTAATTCTGCACAGTTTGGTATTCTTTCAAAAGCTGTACAGAGCTAACAGGCAACAAGGCAAATTCCTATAACCTTTTTGTCTCTCCAATGTAGGCTTTGCTCCCATTAGCCACCAAAAATGGCAGCGTAAAGGCATTACACATGCTTTTTCTGAGACATGTGAGGTGCCACGATATCTTAGCGAACTGCTGCTAAAGCAACGTCTTTGGATTCAACATGCTTGGAGGTAAACAAAAACTGCTCATTTAATAAGCAGCAAACAGATGACTAAATGATAAGGAGGAGAGGGAGGGGCATCCTGGTCACTCACAGAGAATGACACCAATTATGCCCTCTTGGATGACTGTGCCAATACCAGTGATTGGCTTGTCAGCTCTTGAGAAATAAGGCCAATCCTTAGTCAGTTGTGCCACTCAGGGTTATTCAAATGATTCTTGTTGCACTTGATGATCTTGATTAGTAATTTAAACGTTTACCTACAGAGGAGTAAGCAAGAATATTTATAATTTTCTGCAAGTTTTTCCCATATGTGGACAGATTACAGTGTTCACTCCATATACCCAGGGCATTACAAGCATTATGCAGAGTAGAATGACCAACCGTTGGCTTCCGAGCATGTTTTCTTGTCCGGGTTAAGGACGTATCCCACCCTGCATTTGCAGTAGTAAGAGGCGTTGCTGTTCACGCACTCATGCTCACAGTTGTTTCCGAGGGCACATGCATCCAAACCTACAGACAATAATCACCATAGCACCACTAACAGGGTTAGCAAACACAGAGCTAGCCGTTATTCATGCAATCAGATTCATAATGTTATTCAGTGACAGATTTCTAGTGATTCAATTTAAAAATGAGACAATTTAAAAGGAGACTGGAATGACTAATGAATGAATGAATGAAATGTACATGTGATTGAATGGCAAAAAAAATGGACATAACAGGATATTTTTGATGGCTAGAGGTTTTGCAAATGCTTAGCATGTCATTCACTGTATGTCCTACAATTATTCGAACAGTTCTTTATAGAGTGAAATTAAGCTACTTTAGGTGCATCCATTATTGACATAGGTGCACACAGCTTGAACAAGCACCACAGATAAGCACTGACCAATGGAATGGGATGCTTTAAAGCAGCCACACATGAGCCTATGATCACTTTGGAGTGAGCTGGAGAAGCATTTGAACTGATCATCCAACATCAGTACCTATCCTTACTTATGCACTGTTGCTGAATACAAACAAATCCTCACAGCAATGTTCTGTGATGAACTGCCTTCCCAAAAGAGTACTTTTGCTACGCCAATGTAATAGAACTGCTTTATGAAGAAATTGTTATGAATATATATACATTTATAACATATGAACTTTTTGACCAATAGAAGGAATTATAAAATTATATTAAATTATAAAATAAAATTAAAGCGAATTGGACAAAGAGTCTAGATCGGCAGATGAGTCCAGCTTGGCTCAGTGTGGTCAAACTGGTTACCTATAGAGTGACAGCATTTGGAGTAAGTCATTCCACATGCAAACAGATCACCCAGGCTATTTCAAGCATTAAACAGAGTAGAGTGACCAACCGTTGGCTTGCGAGCATGTTTTCTTGTCCGGGTTAAGCACATATCCCACCCTGCATTTGCAGTAGTAAGAGGTGTTGTTGGTCACACAAATATGATCACAGTTGTTTCCGAGGGCACATGCATCCAAACCTACAGACAATAATCACCACAGCACTACTAGCAGGGTTAGCAAACACACAGCTAGCTATTATTCATGCAATCAGATTCATCATGTTACTGAAAGACCAATTTCATCCCTACTGATTAGCTTATAACAGAACATTCACAAAGACGACTGTAATTAACATGAGATAAATGTACATGTTATCAAATGGAACACATAGGAATATCACTTTGTTTAGATGGTCCACTATAGATGCTTTGCAGATGCTTAAATTATCATTAATTTCACTTCACTCCACTAAATAGCTATTAACAACACTGTGCCAGTTTCTGAGATATAGATCACCCTTAGTCTTGAACTAGATTGCAGTAGTGAATCACCAGGGAAGATTTTAGTCTAGGTTTAGGCTTAGTCTGGGCTAGGGTTAATCAGACAAAAATTAGACTAATTCTAGAATATATTTTATGATATGATGAAAGTACATTTAGCATAGCCCAATATAAAGTTTATAATTAACTGTGTCCCTAGTCTTAATTTAAATACGCTAATTTATCTAAGAATCAGCGCTTTGAATAATCTGAGAATAATCTCTGGATCCTCTAAATAGAAACCATCCAAACAATAATAAAATTGGCATAGAGATCGGATTTAAGGTCTGAATGTGCAGACCTTACAGATTAGCTCAGTATTGTTAAGTAAGGTTGGAGTTCTTTTATCCAGCTTTTTATTCTTACCACAAAGAGTCTCCCTGAACTTGGAGGTGAGCTTCTCGATGACCCCATAAGTCTCCACGTAGAAGACATGGTCATCCACTGGTTGGCTGGCCATCAATCTGAGTGACTTCATATCTGCTCTGTCCACTCCGACAGCATAGAACTCAATTCCAGCAGCCCTTGCTGCTGCAGAAACATCCTCCACCTTGTCCTGTGGCCTTCCATCTGTCACGATGATGGCTACTTTTCCGATATTCTCGCTCTGGGACCTGGCTCCGGATTGCTCAGCGAAGGCCTGCTCCATGGCAGTTTTGATGGCCAGACCGGTCATGGTGCCAGTTGAAAGAGGGTCAATGCGAGAGAAGGCCTGTTTGAGTTGTGCTTTGTTGTAATACGTTTTCAGGCGAAACTCAATGTTGACTGTGCTAGCATAGTTGACCAAGCCAACCCTTGTTGCATCCTGTCCAATCTCCAGAGAGTCGACCATGTCTGAGAGGAAGATTTTGACCTTCTCAAACTCAGCAGGCCGGACACTGCGAGAGCTGTCAATGATAAAAACCAGGTCCAGTGGGCGGCTCTTGCACACCTCAGCCGGAGCTGTTGGAGAGTTGACGGGAAATACATTTTAATGTAGGCACAATCAATCATGACAATCCTCTAAATTATCTAATTGTAGTCAGTAAGGTAACCTAGACAGAAGACTATAATAGTTAAATCATTGCATTCTCTATTAGTTGCTAGCATGCAGAATGCAGGTTCAAGGCATAACTTCGAAGTCAAAACTACATTCAAAAATCCATTTGCAGCTGAGGTATCACTGGGCCATTACATCTGAAAAAAAAGATATGAAGCGCAGTGTATCAAAGCTGTGCTAAATCGGGAAGAAGAGATTTTTCAGTGGACAAGATAGCCATTAGTTAATGGCAATTAATTAATTTTGTGTAGTGTAGTTAATTGATTCCCCTGCAAGCCTGAACAATGTAAGGAATGTCTCTGTGAATCACCTAGAAACAGATAGTGAGAGGCGGACAGGTGTGAAGACAACAGTAGTGTTTCCATCGCCCTTGGCATGCTTGAGAAGACGTGTCTTTGGTGGAAAGAAGCTCAAGACGGGTCTACCTGGCTCAGTGGAAGGTGCAGCAGTGGTTGGAGGCTTGGTTGGAAGTGTCAAGGGTAGAGTAGGTACCATCGAGGTAGTGGACATTGTTGTTGTTACTGTAGTGGGTACCGTGGTTGTTACTGTTGTGGCTACTGTGGTTGTTACTGTAGTGGTTACAGTGGTTGGCACTGTAGTGGGTACGGTGGTTGGTACCGTAGTGGGCATGGTGGTTCGTACCGTAGTAGGTACCGTGGTTGGTACAGTAGTGGGTGCTCTGGTGGGAACTGTTGTAATTTTCATGATAGGGGCCAAAGATGGTACTCTAATGGGCATTGAAGTGCAAGGCATGGCTACCTTTGGTTTTGGTGGCACCACTGGTACTCTGGGTCTTGGAGGCAGCCTGGGCTGGGCAGGTAAGACAGGCCGGTGGTGGGTAAAGGGGGGCCACTTCCAGGGTGGCCGTTGGTGGTAGTGATGGTAACCATAAAACCTGTTATTAATTCCATGAGCTTAATGTGGTTAGGTAAGATGAGAGAGTAGGTAGAGTGAGAGAGAGAGAGAGAGAGAGAGAGAGAGAGAGAGAGAGAGAAAGAAAACAAGCATAGAAAAGAGAAAAAAGGGGGAAGGATGGAGGATTAAAGCGGAGCTTACTATATTCGTCTAAAGCATGACATGATGACATAGCTGCAGTTCAGTGTAGCATCTTGAAGAGAGAGAGGCTGTTGACAAAAGTGTGAGCTAGGCGCTTACAGGATAGATTGATAGCTCTGATATTCTCTAGATTTCTACAAGCATTATGAATGGCAAAGCTCCCAGAAAAATGGAAGAGCAACCAGTGGTCTTTTTGAGAATCAAGCCTGAAAAAGTAATTATCTATAAATTACAGCTGCCAAAGTGTTCACCAAAATTTGCTGACATGGGGAAAAAAAACAATATCAGGAAGCAGCTCTTCACTGATCAGACCTGCAGTCAAACAGAACTTACAGTACTACAGTACTAAGCAAAGTTTTGAAGTATGGTTTCAGTAGTTGGAAAATCATTTTAAGAATTAAGGGTTTTCACATGTAATGCAGGCTGGAGATAATAATTTGTGATCTGCATCGCTGTAAATGAAATTGTTGTAGTAGTCAGTGCTGAGGTATCTGCTTTTCAGTAGATGCTGCCCCTTCAGGATAAAAAGTCAAACAGCAATATACAAATGTGGGCTAAAAAGACCATTACACAGTACATTTCAGTAATAAATGCACAGCAATTTCCTTTAAGAAATATACCTGTCATGTTCCCCACTAACTGATGACAAGAAGATTCAGGTATTCTCAACGTTAGCAAACATATCCTAATGGAGCTAACAGTAAACCTGTTTTTTGTGAAATGCATGCTTCAAAAGGGGCAAACATGCTATCTGCTAAAATCTTTATTTCCAAGGCAGAAACATGCCATCTGTTCAAATGGTCTATAAACATAACAATATCTAATAAAAAAAATACTAATTATTTTATTTCTACTTTCTTTTCCTATTACAAGTATCATTGTACTGGTAAATAATAACTGTGAAATGGGCCATTTTTACCACATTCACAAAATTTAGATATATTTTCTACATTTAATATAATTTCAATCGTCTAG
Organism: Phenacogrammus interruptus; assembly: GCA_037974425.1. Taxonomy (NCBI): domain Eukaryota; kingdom Metazoa; phylum Chordata; class Actinopteri; order Characiformes; family Alestidae; genus Phenacogrammus; species Phenacogrammus interruptus. The sequence continues at coordinate 18,314,279 of JBBPCW010000147.1, forward strand.
AATTTGTCATTTTTGCGGTGCGAAAATATTAACCATTTCACTGAACATACATTGTGCAGCATTTTTTATCATATAGGCAATAGCTAGTATTTTAGCTTTTTAGGAAATCAACAGTGTATAAAAAGTTCTGTCTCATTTTATGCCCCGTTGAAGACTAGCAAATAACACAGAAAATATTGCATTAAAACGTTGTAAAATGTTCACTTTTTGGACAATGTCTATAACTTCTTTAATCGAGGGTTCCCTTCATAAACCCATCCATGTTTATATCTAAAATAATACTTCTCTAAGGCTTCCTATATGTTCTCTGAAGACAAATCTAAAGACATTTTCGAAGCGATCAAACCATTCATCTAAAAGGTGTGTTTTTGTCTCTTAATTTATCAAATTAAATCTCCACTTATGGTAATATGGCAAAATTAAAAACAATAACAGAAAGGTGTGGATACTTGATGGCTGTTCAATTATATATGCCTGTACAGAATGTATTAACTTTAGATCGGTCAGACCTATCTCTATATCTCAATATCTCTGTGTCACTAAACTTAAGTCCGTTACTGTGTCATTATCATTTCATAATACATTCTATTCATCCATATCAGTGTCAGCTTTCATCCGACATTCCTAAATGAACTAATAAACCAAGTGTTATCCACACCTCCCCAGTTGGTCCCTGGTCTGGTTCCTTGTACCGGTCCATATCCAGGTCTGGATCCTTGTCCAGGTCCAAATCCTGGTCTGGGACTGTGTACCGGCCCATATCCCGGTCTGATTCCTTGTCCCGGTCCATATCCCGGTATGGATCCGTGTCCATACACGGGGCTCCTAACACCTGTGGTCCCATGCGCCCCGGTAACCAGCAGCGCGAGGCAGCAACAAGAGAGCGCCCAGAGTGCACGAGCCATCGTTCCACGAGTGAGCACGCTGAGCAACCGCAGGATCAATTAACGCCACGGAGACACGCAGCCAGCCAATCAACAACAAGGGAGACAGTGGGCGGAGCCTGAGGTGTCTATTAAGAATAAAAGAGGGTTCTTTCAGGATAAACACTTAAACACAACAGAAAGTAAAAATTCTGCAGTCCAGAGGTAATAGGTGTTGGGAGATACACTATAGACAAACACATCTGTTTTCAGGGTTTGGACTAGATCCTTACTTCCAGTGAAGGACTTAATTTTAATGCTTCAGCAGACCAAGACATTTTGGACAACACCATGTTGAGTGCTCTGTCATTAAGGTAATGGTCATGCGCCCCAATACTTTTGATCTGTAATGAAATCACAAAGATTTGTCCTGTTTCTGACTGTAAAACTGATGAAACAGTCGAGCATATTTCAGTGGAATGCCGATAATCCGAAAAAAAAATGAACAAAAATGAAAGGGATTGGCTTTAAAGTGGAAATTAATTATCATGTATGTACTTATTATATAGGCTTCCAAGAAATGTGATCGATTTTCATGATTACATTAATTTCATTATAAACAAAAACGTAAACAGATAATATGTGAATTGAACAACGTTGGACACTAGCACACCCTTGAATTTAGATTTTAATACCTATTGTATATTTTTCAATTGTCTTGTATATCTTTGCTTGTAGTGTACTGATGTGATGTTCACTTTGTATTGTTTAGTAATTTCCCAATAAAGCTCATTTAAAACATAAAAAACATAATGAAAAAAACAATTTAGCAAGCTGACATCATCTGTATAAGAATAACATTACAAAAATTTCACACTAACATAAACAGTGGTAGAAATACTCAAAGGCTCTGCTCTGATCTGCATTTCTTTGATAAAAAGGTGTAAATAATAATTGTATTGATGATAATAATAATTATTATAAAAGTATTATTATAATAAAATCATTGTTATAAAATCGTTGTTATTATTATTATTATTATCATTATCATTATTATTATTATTATTATTATTATTATTATTATCATTATTATTGTTGTTGTTGTTGTTGTTGTTGTTGTTGTTGTTATTATTATTATTATTGGTAATAATCATCATCATTTTTATATACATGTTTAATATTTTATTAATTATTTTTTATGTTTTAGTAGGTCGGGACGTGCAGTTCAGCCCTCCAGCCTTTAGGTGTCGATGTTGAAGAGAGGATACTTTTACAGCAGCTGCCTGTCCTTGTATTTACTTTTTCAAATCCTGAGTAAGGAGGCGTTTTTTAATTTTAATAAGGTATACAATCTCCAGTTTGAGACTTCAGTCTAACCGTTTTTATGTTCTTTAAATACTGGGGGTTGTTTCACTGAGTGGAGAGTTTCAGAGCTCGTAAATGTGGTGTAAGTAAGACTGTCAGTCCAGTTGGGTTTGTTTATTTTGGTTTATTTCTGGGTTATATGATGGGGTAGATCGAGACAGGGGTCTGGTTTATCATCTAAACGCTTTTTTACACTGTAAACGGGCTCCAGAGTGTAACTGCACTGCTGAAGATAAAACGTAAAAAAGAAGCCAACCTCAGTTGATCCTAGTCCTTTATATTACTGTACTGTACTGTACTGATTGTACAAAAACAGTTCAAAGAATTCAAGCCTTTATCTTACTTTGATTTAAGGTAAATATATCCTTGTGCTTGCTCATGTCATAAGCTTATTCGTAATAATATTCATAATTATTCTCATATTTATTATTATTCACTCTGATCACACTTGATGATAAAGTGTTTTAGCTGATCTCCAGGACATACACTTTTTGAACGAAAGTATTGGAATGTCTGACCATTACTTCAACAAGGACTTTATTGACATTGCATACATAGTCTTTAATGTGGAGTTGGTCTCCTCTATGCAGCTATAACAGCTTCCACTCTTCTTGAGGGGCTTTCCACAAGATTCTGTAGTTTCTGTGGGAATTTTGTGTCCATTCATTCTGAAGAGCATTTATGAAGTCAGGTAATGATGCTGAATGAGAAGACCTGGTTTAAAATTTCCATTCCAGTTCATTCTAAAGGTGTCGGATGGGGTTGAGGTCAGGGCTCTGTGCGGGCCAGTTCTTCCACACCAAACTCTTCTAGCCATGTCATTATGGAGCTTATGGAGCTTTGTGCACTGGGACACAGTCATGCTGAAGTAGAAAATGTTCTTCCCCAAACTGTGTCCGCAAAGTTGGAAGCGTGGCGTGTCCCAATACCTTATTCCACATAGTGTAAAGTATGGTACTAAGTGTGCAACTAATTGAGAGAATACCCCAACCTTCAAGTGACGGTGTACAGTCCATCAACCTAGACATGTTTGGTGTCAACACTGGAGTTACAATACTAATGTAGCCAATGGAGTCTTATGTACTCTGATTAGTTCTGTACTAATTGGGAAATTGAATCAGACTCGCTTGCATGTTTTCTTACCATGTATGAAATGCTGTAATCTTTAAAAACGGGCAAGAGTACAGACAGAATCCAGGGTCTAAGACACATCTGTTCTGTAAGTAATGTAAACTGATTATAAAAATCTTAAATCAAAAGCAAATCAGTAAGCCAATTAACAATCTATTCCTGAGTTAAAGGTGCTTTGGAGCAGCAAGACCACTAAATTATCCTGCACAGGGGAGCTCCTGGACTGTGGAGGGGAAACATGAATTATCCAAGTCTTTCATGTTGTTTTATTTGTTGTGTTTATCTTTGTTAACAAGGCTCTGCATAGTCTTGCAGTATGCAGAGTCTGTCTGTGCAGGCGTTAAACTTGCGGCAGCTGGGACGCCTGAACTCCCTCCAGCTGCTGTCACCATGGTGCCCGCGGACGCTGCATGCCCGCCAGTTGTGGGGCTCAGCCGCCCCTTTGGCCCAGCGGTCAGCAGCACTAACCAAACCGTGGGACAGCCCACGGATCTGGATGCACCAGCAGATGCGGCTCAAGAGCTCCAGGAAGAAAGGCAGACATGGAGCCGTTCAGGAGGAGGAAGATGAAGATGAGGAGGCAAGCGACTATGAAGATGAACTTCAGGATGACCATGGCCTACCGAAAGAGTACAAAGACTATGAGAAAGCAGTTCAGTCCTTCCGCTTTGACCTCATCCTGAAGGCTGGATTGGACATCCCTAGGCAGTAAGTGGATATAATCTGTGCCATGAAACCTGGTGAGGTTTCTTTATGGTATGTTCATGCAGAGCTTCACAGTCATGCTCCTGGAGTAAATCCTAACTCCAAGTCCACATTCATATGTAAACATGGAAAATAGTGTGGGAGAGCTCCAGAGTCGTATGTGGAACACACCAGAGGTAAATCTGAAGGGAATACCATCCCCCAGGTAAAAATAAATAAAAACTCTTGTTTAGCTTTCATTATTTCTTTATGCCCATGAAAGAGAAGTTGTTTTTATATCTTTGTAAAAAAAAAAAAGGTCATATTCATGGTTGACTGCAGCTCTTAGAAAGATCTGAGAAAATGTTAAAGAAAAGCCTGATAATTGCAGCCCAGGTAATTGCTTCCTTGCTTCTCTCACCTCACTGCAAAACCGTTATATTTTGTCCACTTTTATATCTTGTGAAGTGGAGTAATCTTGGGCCCAAAATTACTTTGTCATTACAGGAACATATTATTTATTTTAACATAATATATTATGTTAAAATAAATAATGCTTTTTGTTCTTCACCTATAAAGTCACCATTTTAGAGATACTGACCGCTACTTTACAATACTGCACTGTGTATCTGTCATTTATGGTCTGGAGCATCTCATATTTTATATTAAATAGTTGTTGTTAGACATACTATTTCAAACAAATCTAACAGTCTTCTTTTTCCTTTCAGTAAAATTGAGGATGCTTTCTACGACAATAAGCTGAAACTTAATGGACAGAAGCTCATAAAGAAGAACAAAACTGTGAGTGAACTGTCAGTCTATTCACGGATGTGGAATCAAGTCAGTATAAAGCATATGCACTAACTATTAAAACATCTATTAAAAGTGTGGAGATTCCAGAACCAAAAGTAAATGTCTTTTTACATTTAATCTCAGCTGTCTTGTAGGAGGTCGTAATTAAATAGTACTTAAATCACATGAAACCTTTTCAGTGGCTGTGCGACATGTAAAATATCACTAATGTGTTTTCTGTAGATCAGGCTTGTCCTGTATGATCGTGCAAAGTTGGTTCCAACTCAAAATTGTAAAATAGATTCCCGTTTTCATGCCGTTGCTCCTTAAAAATGTGCCCCCAAAGGGTTCTTTGTGCAATGCCTTTGAACAATTAAAAGTGAAAAGGGATCTTTCCACTCACAATGCCAAAGAACAGTTATTAGACATCTATACTGGTCCTTCTATGGCATTGTGCAAAATAATGTGTACAGATGATGTTGCTGTATGTGCAATTAAGCACCTTTCTTCAGTCCTCAACCCAAACCTAACACCCTGATCCATCTAAACAAGGTGTTCAGGAGCTCTCAGATATTATTTCCAGATGTGCTAGGCTTAGAAAATGAAACTGTAGGGTAGTAAGATCTCCAGCACAAAAACTAAAGTTGTGTGTGGTCCAGAGGATGGTATTTTTATGTCAGCTGGAATACCTAAAACCCAAAATCAAGCCTAATGGAACAACTCGAGAACATTCCTGCTAGACCATCCTTACTTTTAGCTTTAATTATCCAGATAAACTGAGAAGTACAACAAATATTTGCAAGGATCAGCATCAATCAGAACTGTTTAGATGCTCTACTGAAGGCTGATGCTAGTGTGTTCCTTTAACTTTTGGCTCCATCTGCAGGTAAAAGTGGGCGATGCACTGGACCTGATCATTGGAGAGGACAAAGAGCAGGACATGATCACGCTAAAGAGAGTCATCTTTAAGAAAGTGGTGGGAGAGACAAAGGATGGAGACAAACAGAAGGTCATAGTGAGAAGCTGGAAACATCTCAGACTTCCGAAACAGAATGCATACAAGGAATAAAAATAGCTTGTAAACAAGGTTTTGAGTAGTGATGATTATCATGAAGATTTTTACACATTTTGACTCCAGTTTCTTGTGTGAAAGGAAACTTTAGCTGTATTTTTCAGCATATACATAGAATCATTATTCAGAGTGGTTTGGTATGAAATACTCCACTTTAGAGAAACTTACCAAGGAAAAATTCTACCGGACAAAATGCCTCTAAAAGCTCCCACATAGAAAGTTATTAAAATAGTTACGAATGCACTGCCTGATGCCTCAGACATTAATACAACAGAGTGTTTAGAAGGTATTAATGGCAGAAAGTACAACACTTGCAGGGCATTGCGAGGCAAAATCGTCCTCAAAGAAATCATATTCTATATAAACACTCAAAAGATTGGTGGGTTTGGAAAGTAAACAAAAAGGCTATATTTGCACCTTAGATTTCAAAATCCCTGGTTCCATTCACCACTAATTAGAGGCTTGGTAAGTTTCTTTCGGAAAAATTGGTGGTTTCTTTCTGAAAAATTCTCCTTCAATTTTCCAATTGCCTTGATACAGTATTTGTGATTTTCTCATAAGTGACACATTTGCATAGCAACATGATGAAATCTGATCATGAAACTCATGTTCATGTGCATCTTTGATCTTGTGCATCTTATTTTTTGTATTTTTTGCTACTAATAACTGAACATCCGTTAAAGCCTTTAATAAGTTCTGAGTTAAAAATGGCCATATTTACATATATTTGACAAGGTCATTACATGTCTTCGGAATGGTTTAGTAAAGTTGGCTGTTAGAGTAACTCGCACTTCCTCTCTATGCATATGGTTAGAATGTTCAGGGTGTGTAACGCCTGTGTGTCGCAGACTTAGCAAAAAATACTACGATGTGTCCAAACGATAGAATTTCAGGGGTAGATTCGGCTACTTTGGGTGCACCCAAACATGTTCTGTTGCTGCACACATGGTTGTTTTTCCTTTGCAAATAAAAAAGGTGTGTATATCATTTTTGAACATAAATCTCTTCATTTAACCCATTCACCAAGTGAAGCAGTGGGCAACCAGCACCTGGAGAGCAGTGTGTGGGGACGGTGCATTACTGAAGGGTACCTCAGTAGTGCCACTGGCAGTCCTGGGATTCAAAGCCATGATCTTCCTATCACGGGGACAGCTCTCTAACCACCAGGCAAGCAGCTGCTACACTGTGGAGCATACGGTTACCATTTCCAATGCCAAGCGCCAGCAAGGGCATAAATGCTGGAGTGCTAATCTTTTTGCTTGTGCATCTCATGTCCATATTTACATTAACTACTAGAAGCCTCAGATGTAGTGACTGCAAAATAAACAATATTTGCTTTTGCACAAATGTAATTTTATTTAAAAATAGTGACAATCTGTTTCTATATTTTAATATAGACTGCAGGTAGGGCATTTGCTCATAAAGTCATAGTTAGAAAAAGACCAGTGCTGCAACATTGCTACAATTAATTAAAAACAAAAATATATCACATATCTCTGCCCCCCTCCCCTGACTAAAGTGACCTATACCATCTAAAGATAAATGTTTATACTTCTTTATTTACTAGTTTAAGGCTATGATAGCTTATTAGAATTACAACAATAATTTGGCATATAAATAATAAGACTAATATGTCACTATCAGTCGACAGTGTCTTTAAAGAGAAAATTCACTGTCAGGTGTTGCAGCTACATGTTACAAACATATCCTGTACAAGGACCACAGATTTGGCCTTATCCTACACAACTGGACCTCAAGGGCATTTCACTATGCAGCTTCAGCTTATGGACTTGTGCAAAACAATACGTTTGTGTAAAATGTAAAAAAAAAAAAAAAAACGGAGGCATCTTGTTATGATCATGACACAGTGCTGTTCGATCTCTTGGCCTTCTTCAGGATGTCGCATTTCTTGCGGTTTGGACGCCTGCAGCGCTCATCAATGCTAGGTACGCATTCATAGTGCCAAACCTCTTCCATTTTGTCAACAGGATACACAGCCTCCACATAATGGCGGATGAGTCGGAGGCGCACAGGGTCAAGCTGCTTTTTGTTGCAGGCACCAGAGTGGTTGTACTGAAGCCTCAAGTTCTCCTGCGTGAAGAGTTCTGGAAACAGCCGCACAAGAAGGCGAGCGGCAAAGTTCCCAACAGACAAACTCTGCTGAACTATTTCCCTAATTTCTGTGTCCGAAAGCAAGTATGTGGAAGGCACTGGGAAGTCTGGGGTGGACACTGTGAGGTCCTCTAGAGGAATCTTGCAAAAATCTTTACTACTTTTCTCAGGTGGTAATGAGGGCATTTCAAAGTCCTCTTTCAGGTGATCTGCATGCAGAGGGTTGATTTGGCTAGCAGTCCCGAAATCTCTAGGATCAGGTTCTTGATCGGAGCCAGAGACTTTTCGGTGTTGCTGATAAATGCGGCGCTGCTCTGTGTCCCTTCGCCTGCAGCGTTCGTCCAGCTTACCCACAAATTCAAGGGTCCATACGCGGTCATTCTTGGCCCTAGGGTAGAGCAGTTGGACGTAATGGCGAATGAGGCTAACCCGGACGGGGTCCAACTGCTTCTTGCCCAAAGAACCACTGCAATTGTAGTGCTTGCGTGCATTTTCATATGTGAACAGTTCTGGGAACATGAGGACCAAGAGACGGGAAGCAAAGTTTCCAATGGACAAGCTGCTATTATAAATGCTCTTTAGCTGCTCCTTGGTGAGCAGGTATTCTTGAGGAACTTCAAAATCTGGAGACGGGACATCCATTTGGTCAAAGTCCACAGGTTCCAGCCAAGTCCTCTTTGACCTACGGTTAGGCTTTTCATAATCACAAAGGTCACTGACTTTGACTATGGAGATGTCATCAGTGAAGCAAGACGAGTCGTAGCTATCCTCACGAATGTTGTCCAGATTACTGCCATTGGCTGAAGCGTTCTCCAGAGCTTCCTCCATACGCTGGACACACAACTGTAACCAAGTGTCTTCAGGTATATCTGGGAAATTTGCCTCCATGTACTTGCGTATAATGTCCAGTCTGTCTGATCCAACAATCAATTGTCCCACAGTGCTGTGACCCTCAGGTAGTCTACCCTCTTCAAAGACTTCAGGAAAGAGTCTGTTCAAAAGAAATACAACAAATTCCTCAGGTGAGGTGATGTCATCAGGATCCTCCCCAGTTTCTTGGTTATCAAAGACAGCGTCTGATTTGGCATTGCCAAGATGGCTACCATTGTTGCTATTCTCTCCGGACTCCATGGAGAGTCTTTCGTCTTGTCCATCTTCATTAATAAAATGACAGCCATGATTTTGAACCATGTCAAATCCAATGACTACTGGTGTCTGTTTTCCGCACACCTGGCCGCTCTCCATATCTTTCTGAGCCCAGAAACGATTGAAAAAGTCATTGATTTGAAGGAGACACTCAGTCTGCCAAACGTTTCCTTTCTTAACCAGAGGGTAGCAGACCTCCACGTAGTTGCGTACCAGCTGAAGGTGCAAAGAATCTAGAGTGCGTTTATTTGCAACACCACAAGATTTGCAACCATGTGCACATTCCTTGGCTGTGAAAAGCTCTGGGAACAGTTGGACTAGCAGCCGGCAACCCAGCTCTCCAGCTGTGGAGGTTTGCTCCATTAACTGAGTCAGCTCCTCACTTGTCAAGAGATACTCCGGTGGAGGCTGGAATTCCATAGACATCTCTGTAGGCTTGATCTGCTTCTTGATGCGGGTCACCTCCAGTGATAGGAGGTCCACTTTGCTGTGCAGTTGGGTCATGCTTGAGTTTAAGGTGTTGAGGATGAAGAACATCTTCTCGAAGAGAGGATATAGATGGGATTCAGAGGATACTGGGGATGCAGTGGGCTCTGAAGAAGAGGTGGACTCAAAGCGATTGTGCTCATCTGGGCTGCCCAGCTTTGGGAAGATGATGCCATTATGGCTGACACGGACTCCAGGCTCATGTCCATGCTGATCCAAAATGGATGTGGCCTTCTTCTCAGTGATGCGATGAGAGATGCTGTACAGAGGTTTCCTGTATGACAAGATGGTTCTCTCTTGGGGAGATGAACGAAGGCCATGTGATTTGGAGTTGTCTTCTGAACCACCATCTTTGAGGTGTTCTCCAAACTGCAGAGAAAACCAAAGACTGTGAATGTCTGACTCAGTGCCATTTCCCAAAAAACGGCAACAGATGAACAGGTTTGTGTAAAACAAATAAAAACAACTGTGGATTTTTTAGTATAGAGATCTATATTGGGCAACTCGCTCACAATCTAACTCATGCACTCACTCTCTCACCTACCCCTCCCTGTTTTGTAACAAACCACTGAATTTGTGTTCCCCTAATAAAAACATGACATGCAACACACATTTACATATACACAAACTACAAAGATGTTTCTGTAAAGGTTTTAGCACCAGTAAAAATTAAGCCCACCAATATATTGAAAAAGAAAAGGAAATTGCACAATAATGATCGAAGTATATCAGGGAAACCCAGTGATAATGGTTTTATATGTACCTTCGCCCTCTTTCTGCAGGTTGACCGGTACTGCTCCGTAGTAAGGCTGTCTAGGCTAATATGTGATGCTGATCTTTTAGCAAGCCGTCGACTGAAGCAGTCTGAAGACTTTCCTTCCAAAGTCTGTGTCTTCTCATGGCCAGCACTGTGTTCCTCGTCCTTCTCAACTTTAAACTCTGTCAGAGGTAAGCATACAGATTAATAAACATAGTTTAATTGAATTCATTTGATTGTTTAAAAAAAACTATAATCACATGCAAACTGTCAATTAATCTGTCAGATAAAGCACCTTTTACCTTTATCAGGTACATTTCCATCTGAATCAACGCCGCCATGCTCAGAGGAGCTCATTTCCTGTACAACAGAAAAAACAGACACAAAATGTAAATAAATACTATAAATTATCCAATATTCTGCTTGATTGCCTGGACAGTGACTAAGCCAAGTCCTGGACTACAGTCTCTTTTCAGAATGCTGTGTAGTCCAGGACCAGGTTTAATAACTATCTGGGAAACCAACCCTTAAGATCAGATAAGATTTTTTTTTATGTCCCTCAAGTGGGGAATTTGTTATTGCTATGACAGAAAGTGGACAATACAAAAGTAAGAGCAGCAAAAACAATAGAATATAAACTATACCACACAACAATGAAAGTACACTATACAAATAATGTAAAAATAAATATGGACATTTATGTATTGAAAAAAATAGAAACCTATATAAACATGTATGTACACATTGAGTTTATGTGTATATATGTAAAGAGTAAAGAGTTGAGGTACACTTTAAAGTACTTTTAAAGAAAATGTAAATGTAAACCTGTATTCATACTGAACAGTTTGCACTAAATTACTGCAGTGCTACCACCGCTGTATAGACTGTATGTAATGTAATTAATGCACAGGGGTTTTCTTTGGTATACGCTGTCGTTTTCTTTGGTATAAGCAGGGTAAATACTAGGGATGCACCGATTGATCGGCCAGTGATCGGAAACGGACGATTTTTGGCCTGATCGGCTGATCATTCACACGTATTGCCGATTTCAAGCCAATCTTTTTTGGGGGTCTATTTATTTGTTAATGTATTACATTTTATTTATTTAAATTTGTAAAGAATTTTGTTAGGAAAAAAAAACTTTATATTAAAGAAAATTAGATTTTTGTTTGTATTTGCTGTAGGGTTGCCACTATCATATGTCACTAT
>JBBPCW010000147.1:18336304-18346666 GCA_037974425.1 Phenacogrammus interruptus
CTGAACTATTTGAAATTCAATTAAATAAAGCTTGAAACATTGGGGTGTTCTAAAACTTTTGACCGGTAGTGTATGTCATATAAGTATATGTCAAATTGTTTAGTGAGGTGAAAGGAGTTTACAATTTTTGTGAAAAAAATGCATCTGTAAAATTTAAATAAGCAAATAAACAATAACTGTGTATAAAAAGTAGTAGGGGGCTTCTGAGTGGTGTAACTGTCTAAGCACCTATCTTTGTGAGTTTAATCCAGGTGGGGTCTCCTCAAGACAGCACTACTGGCTCCGTTCTCTCAAAGAGGGTCGGGCAGTCCTCCCTCTCCCCTATCACTGAGCAAGATCTAGCAAGTGTGCAGTAGGGTGTTCTCTGTAGAGGGGGATTACCTATTTCCACTTCAACGTTTTTGTGTATGGCTCTATATATGTTTGTGTATATCATTTTATCAGGTGAACCCAGTATACAGGTAGTAGGCTTCTAGTTACTGTAAATAAGGCCAGGTCAGTGGTGGCCCCTTCCCAATGATGAATGGTCTAGAAGGGGGCCTGATAAACTGCGCAACTTCATTACTTTTCAAGATTTTTTGTTGAAATATTTAACACGCTCATGTTCAACACTATCTTTAAAAACTCACCAAAGTTTTCACCAAGCGTTCACACACAGCCCACTAAAGTGTGTGTACATGTTTATATCCATTTGTTAAAAAAACACAGTCCAGAAACTGAGAGAACAAGGTTAAGCAGGGAGTGTGAGGTGTGTGTGTGTGTGTGTGTCCGGTTGAAGGAGAATCTCTTGTGATGTCGCTGTCACACCGTCTCTCTGTCTCCTCTACAAATAAACCTGCCACTCTATCCCCTAATATCTCGTTTCCACGGCGACCTGAGCTCTCTTCACTCGCTCTCACTCTTCCTGCCCACCCCCTCATCCCTCCATCTGTCTCGCCTTCTCTCTTTCTTCTCCTTCTGACTTTGGAAACCAAATTTTTAAACTCGCTATCAGTTACACACAGCAGACACCCTCTAATCACCTAATACACGCTCTCTCTCTCTCTCTCTCTCTCGCTCTCTCACACACACACACATACACATAAACAAACAAACAAACACACACACACACAGGGTTTACAGTGTTAGGATGTAGGTAAAACACATACAAGACATGTATTAATATAATTACAATCCTAATCCTAATCTTTAACAATAAGAAATGTAAAAAAAATAAATAAAATGTGAAATGTTTGTACAAATATGTTACCAAGTGCAAAAAGAGACATTAGAACTATTTTTCTGTGGTTCATCTCTATCCTAAACATGACCTAAAGTCAGAGTTACATGCACCTGTGTATGTATCTTATATTCAAAATTTGCAAGTTTTCAAACCAGACCACATAAGTAGAAGAAGTAGTATTTTATTTATATTATATAAATAAAATATGTAATATAAATAATAAAAATAATAATACCTTTATTACTATTTTATTATTTTAATGTAATGAAGCTACTGTTTTATTCTTGCCACATTTTGACAACCTAAATTATGATTAAGATTTGAACATTTTGATACAGAATATAAACTAAATTTAAACGTAATTCATCGTGTAATTATACATTTATCTCAAATGTGCAGAGTCACTCACCTTCGAATAATCGGTCTGTTTTGTCAAGTTCTGGCTCTAAAGACAAGGAGAGAAACAGAGACTATCTGTGCTGCTGAACCAATGATAAGACTTAATGTGCTTTTGTGTTGTTCTCCCTGCAGGCAGGCTAAAATTATAGCAATTAAAGAAAATCTAACATTTAATTCCATTAATGGTAAAAACACTGTGTTGCAATTAAAAGCCTTCTGGAAGACTAAAGCCCTTTTTGATCAGTTTATATCAAACATACAAACCTGATACTAATCGAACAAAGAGACTCCCGCATTTTTCAACCTACTCTCCATCTGTTGAATGTGCAGCGTATAATAACCACTAATAATTTCCGCACGTTTCCCTGCTCTTCGAAAACAACAGAAAACCCTGATGTAATAGAAACACTGATGTAATAGAAGCCTTCGGGTAGTAGTAGAACACGTTTGTGGATTTGTCAGTCACAAAGATGTTTGTAAATTAATTGTAAATCTTTATAAACTTCCTTCGGTAATGGGACTAGTTTTCCAGATGGAAGAATCTGTGATGTTTTAGTACAAGTGTAACGGTGTGGGTGGAGTTTTCAAAGGCTCCGGCAGTTAATCATGAATACCTAATAACAACAAGAAAAGTGAAAGTAACTGGAACTACTTTTTTACTGTGTTGAGAAAGTTTTCTCAAGTTAATAAGAACATCCTTATTGTAATACACATGAGTACACTAAGTATTAAGTTGAAAAATGCTTCTTTTTTTTTTTAGCTTTAGAATGTTACACATGTTACCATTCAGATATTGAAAGCAGTCAATAGAAGCCTATGAAGTCTTATACAGAGACATGATGCAGGAGAATTATTAAATAACATCTTATGAACACAGAAACAGCAAGAATTAAGCATTAAATATTAACAAAATTAATAAAATTAATGACAATTATTGTAAATATATCTAGGTAAACGCAAAGTGAAAAAGATACATACAATTTAGTATGTTTCAGCACTTTAGTTTCTGACAGGTACACAGTTTACATTTAAAAATAGAGCTTTAAATTCCTCTTTAAGCATTTTATCTTAAGACCTTTAATCTTAAATACCAAAGATGGTTAATGCGAAAAACTATTAATACATAAATATATCATTAATACGGGAAAGGAAGTGGTACAGTTATGAATGACAGCTATGGTGTGACAGAATGATGTGTGTACTCAGATCTATATGTCATGTTTACTACTTTGTTTTGATCTTTTGAAGTTGTGTGTGTGAACAGTACTGACGTTTTAATGAAAGTCGTTTTAATTAAAGACGTTTTAATTAAAGTGGTGGCATACCTGCTGTAACTGGTGCAGCCATCGCTCTGGCCCGACGATCAGCCTGTGAAATACTACGGGAGCCGAGTCCAGACTGAACACAACTGAGTCACTCTTCAGAAATGGCTGCAGGTCCGAGTTCAGCTAAAATGTACACACACACAAGCACACCACACACATACAGTAGCACGGTGTGTAAAGTTTATTCTGACAAGAATAAATTGGCATGAAAGCATTGCTTGATGAATAAATATCTTAGAATAAATTAGAATTTTAAATTAACTGACAACTGATTATTTTACAGTATCATTGTTATATATGTATTTGTTTATTTATCAACAACAGTGATGCCTGGTCACTTTACAGTAATTAGGTTTTTGGCATCATTCAAAATATCTGTTTTAATTCTGGACTTTAAGCAAAGATGGGCCCTTTGGATTTCAGATAGAATTTTCTTAAGCTCAGTTTTTAGACTAAAAACTCTGACTTGGACTCTAACACCAGCTGGTCAAGATGGGTCAACCTGGGACAGTTAAAACAAACTGGAATTCAGATCAAAACTTCAGGCCCAATTAATAACAGGTTCTGGCGTGGGGTCTGATGTTAACCAGAGCATTTTTAACCAAAAACAAAAAGCATTTGCTGAATTGTCATGAATACTTTTAGAAGAAAGTCTACATAATGTACAGTTTCTCCCCAGAACCTGCATCATTACATTATCTTAGATTGTAAAAAGAGTTTTATCGTTAACAAAAAATGCTACTTTCTGACACTGGATCAGCATATCTGGGTCCTCCACTGTATAAAGTAAAATAATTGAAACCTGTTTCCAAACGTTAGGTTTAGCTGGTTTTGCTGTTTAAAGTGGACTGGGCATGTTACCTTGTGTCCGAGAGCGAGGTGTTTTCCATATTGGTATGCCAGCGTTTGGGCCTCTTTATCATGCTTGGCCAGCTCCATCGCTGCCTGGCAACTCTTCGCCAGCAATGCACCATGGGAAAGGAACGTCTGGTCCTCCCACAGTGCTATAGACAGATTTCCATCCTTTAAAAAAAGAGAATATAACTGAGATTCATATTTGGTAATATTATTGTTTTTTATATTGTTACCAAAAGTGGGTGTAGCTTAAACTGGAAATGAGTGTGAGGTGATGGAAGTGGGTATATTTATTGCAGGCGAAGGTCCTGATGTGACTACTACACATAAGAAAAGTAGTTTATACAGCCAATCGACAGTTCATATTTTGAAACAAGCATGTTTATCAACGTACAGAAAAATACATAGGTACTAGTTAAACAACAACAATTTTGATATTCAGTGGCACTGGAATCATTTGGTCAGTACCATAATATCACTAAAATTTCATACCCTGTCTTTGACTAGAAGTATTGATAATGGACTTCTAGTAAATGAGCTCTGCTACAAAAAATCTAATTTACCTAGTTTTCAATTTAGCCCAGATGTTGTACATTAGAAAATCAAACATCGAGAGTCTGAGTTGAGAGATGTTTTGGTGATGTATTTACAGATGTTATTTGGGTGACTACTGACTTCTTTAGTTTCTAAACTAAAGAAGCAATATTAAGACATATATTGGCTGTTTGACTACACCGAAGTTTTACGGGAAATTGTGTTCATTAAACTATTCCTTTAAGCATCAGATTATTTCAGTCCACTATCTTTTATGTGAATCTGTGAACAATCAAAAATCAGTCCGTCATTGCACTAAAATATATATGCCTCTCTATTCTATTCATTAAAACAAAACACTGATCTCTGAGGGAAGGGTTTCAATGCTTTACGAGAAGACCACTTGATCCTGAGCTGTTAATGAGGCCTTTAACTAACAGCCACTAACTGTTCACAGCTCTAGTTACGCTCAACACTTACGACCTGATCCGAGGTCAGTGCCTGAAACCTGAGGCATATTTTACACCTGAACGACTTCCCAGTGGCCAAAAATGACCCAACACCTCAGTGGAAAATTGTCCAAGTCCTCATGATGTACCTCAAAGTCAGCGAGAAAGAAGACAAAATGACCCCCCCAAAAAGTATCAAAGTTTGGAAACTGAGACATTCTCTCCAAAATTAGCTGAAACCGAGAGGATCAGGGGGCCGAGGGACAAAAAGTTCTAGACTTCCTCCACGATTAATACCTGTTACCTTCAGCTGAGAGGGAGGAATAAATGCACAAAGCAGCAAGCTGGGACCAGACCAGGGGATAGAATGTAACCGGAGCCGTCTTAGAGAAGGAAAAGTGATGCGTTTCTCTGCTCGGAATCCTCTCGGCTAAAAGGGGTGAAGAGAAACATGACCCCAAACCATTGCTCTCGATTTTCCTCTCCCTCGCTCTCTCACCGTCCATTAGGATGGGCAATATGGCAAAAATGCACCATTGTGATAATTTAAGATATTATAATGATTTACAAAATGTTAAGAGCAGGTGATGTGGAAAAGTCAGGACGATGCACAGGCATGACATTTATGCCACTGGTTGCTCTCTACAATTAGTCTAAATTTTTTATACTTGTTTTTTATCAAGTATATGTGACCAATCCATGCGCCACCCAAAACACGTTCTTTTGTAGCTACAGATGATAAACTTTACAGAATACAGTCAGAAACCCCTCTAAAATGGAGGAGGAAACATAAATACCTACATTTAGAGCTATTCGTTTTTTATTTTTGATAACTTGGAGGGAAACAGCTTCCAGGGTAAGATGCCCTCATCTGTGATGAAAGGATCTAATCTCAACACATAACTCAATGGCTATGACATAATTCTGAAATTTTATCTGGATCATGCATTTTTGCATTTTTGTTTTCGGGTCACCTGGCCTCATTTTTATTAATTTGATAATAACAATGTTACATAAAAAAGTTATTCAAAGTGTACAAGACAGGGTTGTGGAGAGGGCAGTACTCTTGGTTTGAGAAGAAAAGCATACTTTCTTTCCTCTAAAATGAAAGTGTAATACTAGGTTTAGGACAAGAAACCTCCCACAATAACAGATTGCAAGAGTATCCCTTTGGCACATTGAACACAAAAATATGATTCAGTCACAAGTAAATATAACATGGAAAGAAGAACACATTCCAGCTGTCCAAACAAAACCTTCTGATTTTTTAAAAAACTTAAATTTAACTTGAAGAGCCTACAGGAACTGCAATTCAGATCCCTAACTTTTAGACAGGCTTGGTACAAATCAGGTGAATGGAAAAGTAGGTAGCTATCACGTCTTATCAAGACAATAAACCGGGGAATAATATGCTTTCTTTAACACATGTAGGTAGGTTTTTTACTGTAATACCGCATTTTATCTGATTCCACCTGTATACTGACAAGCTCCGCCCTGAACTGTTGGCTGCTATCCATAAACAACAGGTAAATTTTTCCCATCTTTAAATAACGAAAAGGGCTTTAGACTGTTTGGACAGCCGACTTTGGCTCTTCGGTAGCTGGCTGTGGACAGAAAAAAGGAGACGACATTCATCCTCTACTGCAACTGGAAGCTGCTCATTCAGACATTCACAAGTGTAATGTGAGAAGAGTGTTTATCTACAGATGTGTCAGTGTCACTGACCTCTATCTGACCAAGGTTATGTCCCCACACGTTTAAACGGAGGTTCAGGTGTTCCAACAAGGCGAGCAACCTTCACTCTGCTGCTTTAGCTTTCTCTCCTCCTTGACTGTAGCGCTACTTACAATTATACACAAAGATTAACTCAAAGCATAGAAATGTCCGGTTCACCCTACCCCTCCTTGCCTGAAACGCTGTCTGAACCAGCTTTCAGGCACATGAAAATGTTTGATGTCTGGATTAAATGTTAAATGTTGCCACTGGTGCAACAAGGCTAGTGTAGCAAGGAAACAGTGGATGTTTATACCCAGTAGATCAACCTTTCTTTCCTAAATCACCACACACACACCTCAATAAGTAGAGTTGTTAAATAATTTCAAACAGACTTGCTTATGTGGTTTCATGCCCTCCTCGGGGACCAACGATTGCATTACTGAACCCATGGCTCAAGCACCACATATCCACTGGAAATAAGTGATCGTCATAGAGTTGCACTGGTTTGGTTTACACTTACTTACTTTTTGTTCAAGATACGAATGTAATGTTTCAAGATAACATCGGGGGGTTACACAAAGGGCACCATACAGTAGACAAGGACTAAAGCTGTTTTTACGCATGAACTCCAGGCAACATCTGGAGAATCAGGTCCAGACATTGTCTGGAGTGGCCTTTTCACCAGTGTAGTACACAGTAAGAGACTGTTCACTTTGGTCATGTTCACTCTGTGTGGCTTTGGTCAGGGGTGGCATCTGGGTAGAGCATGCAGGAGGCAGGATGTTATGCAGTCATGCAGTCAGTTTGTAATTTGGAAAGTTTTATGGAGGTTCTAGAATTTGTTAGAATTTTTTTCCACTGGCACGGATAGACAGAAGTTCCTGAAATTCAGCATCTCTCCAGTTTTGTTGGTGTCTTCACGTAAATGAACCTTCTTTCTCAACCTCAACCTATATAACCTCAAGCTATATCAATGTGTCTACTCGCTCACCATGAATTCTTGAAAATGACCTGCTCTATTCTCACATGGATGCAATCAGACATTACATGGACTCCATTTAATGTATGGTCCTGAATGATTCGGACATTTACAGCTTCTCCAGGTAATGTCTGGAAGAGTTACAGATGTCAGCATACGTGTGAAAGGGGCTTTAATTTATAAACTGCTGGGCCAGATCACTTAAATTAGGTCTGATTATTTTTTTACCTGAATAGTTGAAATTCATGAAATGTTGTGTTATGTTGCAGAAGAACGTGCATTTACAGTGCAGTTTACAGTGCAGTTACACATATAGAGGTAGCACCAACAAACAGGATTTATTTATATAAATATTGATACATTTTTCATCCACTTCAGTTGTTTTTCCTGAACACGGTAAAAAATTTGGGCCGCTGTAACTTAAAGGAACAGATCAACAAGCCAAAATGAATGAAAGTTAGCACGCTGCCATTACCTATTGGTGACATTAACCTTCTAACTGCAGTGCAAGAATAAAGACGTTATAACACCAAAGAAATCCTGGTGGAATCACTACATTTATAGTAAAGCGGACAAACATGTTAAAAAATTTAAGAGGTCGTGCCCCTGCTGGTGGGAGGGTGTTACTGTAGTATGCCATTACCTCTGCAGAGCTGGAGTTTTCATGGTAGACACCCTGCACCAGGTCTCCAATGGCACTGGAGATCAGCTCGACCACCTAAAAAAACCACACACAAACAGATGCGGTTTAGAGCTTCAGAATGACTTTAGCATGGCACAGTCCATAGATAATATTAGCATAGGACAGGCCCAGGGCCAGGGCCAGCTTTGTTCATCTGAGGAGTATTTACAGGCTCAGCTGAGATTAGCATGAATCAGTGGAGGAGGTAGAGTGACCAATATACAGTCATTAAGCAGATGGACAGTCAAAATACCTCTGGTGTCCAGAGTTGAGAAGTTAATGAGGTCTTTGACATCTGGCAGACATGTAGACATGCACACACTAAAAGTTTTAATACAAATGATCATGCTTTCTTTGTCAGTTTTACACACCGTACTGCATAATTGCTTGGTTAGGATGTAAACAAAGTCTTTCAGAGTGGGTTTGGGATGGAATGCTCCATTCAATAGAAAGTCACAGTGGTGGTGAATGGAACTAGATGTCTGCCTCTAAATGTGCCTTAACAGAGCATTCTGTTACCAGAGTTTTGAGAAATTCATGGCCTAAAAGTAAATCCATTCAGGGGTACATGCAGGGTGTTCTGAGCCAAAACAGTCCTCAGAGAAAACTGATTTAATTTGGCAATTTTTTACCATAAACATTCCATAAAAATCATTTAGGTTCACTGGTGGATTTGGATTGTAAATAAGATGGTTGATTTGAGTGGTAGACATCATGATGTCTGATTACCACCACTGACAAGAAATTCGAGTTGGCAAGTCTCTCTTCTATGAACCATTTCACACCAAACTCACTCTGGTTTGCATATTAAACACGGAATGGGAGATTTCCTTTAAAACACAGGAGTTTATATGCATTTTTTGATGTTTGTAAAGTTTTCCCCGAAGTGATCAGTAACGGAAACAGAGGAAGTGTAGAGGTAGTAGCCAACCCACTCCTGTAGGGGGAACTGTTCAAACCCACTCCAGCGATAAATTACTCAACGGCTCCACTTACGCACAATTAGCCTGAGTATTCGTTTCACTCCATCCTTTCCTCCATCTCTTGCCGACTCCTGCTAGCCCTGCACTTCTCCTTTACCCACTATATCACTCTTTCCCCCCCTCTTCTCCTTTCTGAAAGACTCGTCTGTTGAGAAGCACGTCTCTGAACGACAGAGAAAGCGGAATGGATCATGTGCCGCTTCATTAAGTCCAGACATTCGTTTTTTTTTCTTTCTTTTTTCATATTTCATATTCAGTTACATGGCTCCGTTTCTCTCCAACTTTCTCTCATTTTTTTCCTTACTCTCCAACTTTCCTCCCCTCTCCCTCTCTCTTGCTCGCTCGTTCACTCTCCGTCTGTGCCCTCTAAGTAATCGGATCCTTGAGGAAATATTGAGGCAACTCGACTCCTTCAACCAAAGCCCAAAAAGGACAATGCCCCTACAGTGTTACCAGATGTGCCGCCTCAAAACGGTCTGTACAGGGGGGAAAACTAATGTGTGTGTGTGAAGTGAAGGGGGGCTTTTTTTGGAAAGTATCAGATAAGCCCCCCTCCTTCGTCCTCGTCTCATTCCCAAATCCAGCCGGTGTCGCGTTTCGCCGACAGGTCTGTGAGGAGAGGAAAGAGGAGAAGACCTGGCTGGGATTAGTTTACCGTTTATGCTAGTGCCGAGCCAGGATCCCACTCACACACACACACAACGTACCAAGCCAGGACCCCACTCAAGGCCACATAATACACATCGCAGATCACTCGGCTGATGAAAAAAGCACTTAGCTGCAGAGCTAGCTTCACTGATTTTGTGACGCTAATGGCCTCACGCAGGCCTTTATGCTAAGCGCAAATGCAAACAGCGCTAAGCTTCATTTGTGCGAGCTAAAACGATCCTGCGTTACAGCTCTGAGCGGAACCACGTCCACCAAGATGAAAAAAGTCTAAAAAGTCTGCTCAACTTTTGGAACCCGTGAGATATTTCAGCCGTTTTCTAGCACTTTCTTTCTGGATTCAGACGATCAGTACTTTTACTAAAAATTGTAAAGCTAGATTCCTAAACTGGGCTGGGGTGCATAAGGAATAGATAAGGAATAGAGTAACATGCTAAGATGCTTAACAAATAAATAAGATTTCAATTCCATAAAGCTACCGTATTTTTCGGACCATAAGACGCACCGGACCATAAGACGCACCAGTTTTTAGAGAAGGGAAATGAAGAAAAA
>JBBPCW010000147.1:18487396-18506102 GCA_037974425.1 Phenacogrammus interruptus
TGTGTGTGTGTGTGTGTGTGTGTGTGTGTGTGTGTGTGTGTGTGTGTGTGTGTGTGTGTGTGTGTGTGTGTTTCAACTTACTTTGCAGGCCACGTCCACCTTCATGGAGCTTGTTCCAAAAAGAGTGGGTGGGGCACAGTTCCCTGCTGGGATGGGGCTTATAGCTGATTTAGAGGGTGAGGAGCTTTCGCAGCGTTGTAGGAATCGTGTCACTTCCAGCTGCAGCTCAATGGTGTTTATATGTCTGGAAAAAACAAATTGCATAACATGGTTTGTTACTATAGCAACTAAGATGAGGCAGAAGAGGTGCACTAAAGAGCTCAGTCTTTAAATAGACTCAGCATTCATTTTATTAGAACCATTCTCAGCACAGCAGTTACACTGACGTGTAAGTGAGTGTTGCTGGTAAGGATGTTTCAGTTATTATAACGGTGTTGCTGAGGTTTTTACATCCATCAGTACTACTGATATATTGAGAGTGGTTCACCACACAAAACTATTAAGCCAAGAGTGGCTCTGTGGTCAGAAACAGTCCACTGATGAAGGGCTAGAGGGTAGCTAAAATGAGTTGGATGAGTTACAGTCTTGGTACAGCAGCAAGTGGAGCTTTGGTAAGACAGGGGTTTCTAACAAAGTGAAATGTTCCCTTGCCCCAAGTGTAGACACCAATTCAAAACCTGTGGTGTTTGAAGTTTACTTTTTTATGGAAGTATGATGCTACTGTAGCTAGAAAATTAGCATAATGCAAAATACATGTCTGAAACAGCAAACCCTTAATACATCAACGTCATAGCACCAGAGCAAAAGAGGTAAGCTTAGCAAACGTATCATGTTATGAAGTTAAACATAAGTATGATAAGTGCTGCCTCACCTGGAGACATCGTTGGAGCTCATCTTCTTCCTGAAGGACAAAGAAGTGGAGTGGGATTTCCTGCGGTTCTGCTGCTCCTGCAGGTACGTCCTCAGGTGTTCCTTGGCCCGAACCAGCCAGCGCTGGTGCTCACCCAGCTGCAAGTAAGACTGAGCGCCGTGCGTAAAGAACCGGATACATGTCATTGCAGCTCGAACATGGGCCTGGTAAAAAAAAAAAAAAAAAAAAAAAAAAAAAAAAAGTATATAGACACCTCACTTCAGTGCAATCAGCTGGAAGAGGTTTACCACTGAGTAAAGAAGTCTTAGCCATCTTTGGTATATATGCATTGCAATCACCTCTTACTCTTTAATCATTTCATTTAAATATAAACACGCTGCAAGTAGTCCAGTTTGTTTTTACCTATCATTTTATCACATTATGTAGTCTTGTTTACGTGGTAAGATCATTTTTGATAAAGAATGCAAATCAAGCATGTTTATTATTCATAATTAATTTTCATTTCAATTCCAATAACATCTAAAATCTAATGCTGTTGGGACTCCTAGCAATGTGTAAAGCCTGTTTTTCAGTGTGTATGTGTGTTTTACAATACCATCATAAACTGCTGCAGCTGGTACAGTGTGTGGTAATGGCCTCTGCGCTGGAGTAGCTGGCAGGCTGATATGAGGTATCGTCCCCAGTTCTCCAATGTTGGGTCCAGAGTCTCTAGCAGAGCCTGGAGAACACCCAAACGCCCCCGCTCCAAACAGGGCTGCAGGATACCCTCCAGAAACACCTCTTCAGGACATTCCTATATGGGACACAGACAGAAGTAGACAGCCAGTGATAGTTTGAGGAAATGTAGGTAATATCTCCAGATAAAAAAAATTAATTGATCAGCCAAGACATGTTTGGTGTTGCAGATTTGCTTAGCTAGTTAAAATCCCACCAATTATGGTTACAAGTTTAATCATCGCATATTTGCTTCAAAATAGACAAATGTACAGAAAAAAAAAAGACTTTAAGATAACTGACTTTTGTCAGATTTTTACATACACAGATCAGCTACAATATTAAAATTACTGACAGATGAACTGAATCACGCTCTATATTTTTACAAACTATATTGTGATGTATTAGGCAGAAAGTAAACATTTTCTGTTGAAATTGATTAGCTGGATTTGCTGGTCTTGTGAAGTGGGTAGTACCTACCACAAATAGTCTAAGGTATAATTACAGCTGAATCAGCAACAGGGTCAAGGGCACCCAAGACTCACTGATAAACACAGGAAGCAAAGGCTAGACCGCCTGATCCAATTTCACAGAAGAGCTACTGTAGCATAAATTGCTAAAAAAAATAAAAAATACTGGCTATGATACAAAAGCATCAGAACACACACTGCATCACAGCTCGAACTGCGTTGCCATGGAATGGTCAGAGTGTCCATACTGACCCCTAAACCACCAGAACTGGATCATGAATAAATAGAAGCAGGTACATGGGGAAAAGATGGCACAGGATACACTACAAGAAAACTTGGAGCCTGCTCTTTATGTGGATGTTAAATACAGTTCTAAACCAAGTACTACACTTCCTTGCAAAGATATTCCCTAATGGCAGTGGCTTCTTTATGGAGAAGAAGCAAACATTGTTTAAGCTGTTGATCAAGCTGTAGATCTAACAAAGGGTTAAGTGTCTCATTTAAAGTGGGATTTAAACCTGCGAAAGGCAAGTGTTTTACCCACTAGGCCACTAACACACTAATCAAGCATTTGTGGGGTGTGCTGACAAACTTGTCCAAAGACAGGAAACAATGATCACCTGAAATAAAATATGACCCACAAAGAACTGAGGAGTTCTAAAGTGTGCATATACCTTTTTAAGCAGGAGTTCAAGAGCATCCCTCAGGCAGTCGTGACGCAGGTAGAAGCTGATGAGGCTCAGGTGAGTGCCATAGCTCACCAGATAGTACAAGCATTCTTGATAGTGACCACAGTGCTGTGCCTTGACCTCCGTCCGATCCATGGGAGCCTGTTCACGAAGAGCCTCCTCAAGTTCTACCAAAGACGACAGGATATCCTCATCTACTTTCTGAAATAAAACAGAAAGGATATCAAATTAAATGGTTTTGTTAGCATGATGAAGCAGTGTGCTATGCTTTGGTTCTAGTTATCTTCAACACACGGCCTCAAAGTGTCCTTCTTACATTTACATTTATGGCATTTATCAGACGCTTTTATCCAAAGCGACTTCCATTCCTTAACTACAGGGGACAGTCTCCCTGGAGCAACTTGGGGTTAAGGGTCTTGCTCAGGGACCCAGTGGTGCTGCTGAAGGTAGGATTCAAACCCATGACCTCTTGCGGCAGAGGCAAGTATCCTACCACTAGGCCACCGACACCCTTCTTTATATAACGGATGGCCTGACAGTTGTCTCTTCCAAACAAATAAACCACATATTCAAACTCTTTCAGTCCAAGAACATATCTGCATAGGCTTTAATGTTAAAATGCAATAAATTTTAGAAGACTAGGTGTCCCCAAAGTTTGCCAGGTAGTGTATAATATATACACTGGCGCACGCACACGCACACCTTAATTAATTTTAATTTGATCTCTATTTTCTTTTTACTCAAATAATGTAATATTATCTTCTCTTGCAGAAGCATGAAGCAGGTCGGTTTGCTTAGAAAGAATCAGCAGGTAACCCAGTCCACCAAAGCTTCCTCAGGTTGCATGCTCTAGAAAACACTTACAGAGACAAATGCTACAGTCATGAGGGCCACAAGAAGACAGGGTTTGGTTCCCTGTTCAGATAGGAACATATTTCCTACAAAGTAAAAACACTGCCCAGATGAATAGCTTCAGAACATATGATTTTCTCAGGTGACCTATGTACAGTACTGGGCAGGTTTTAGGTTTCAGTTAGCAAGCTTATCTCTTGACCTAGCTGTAGGTTCTCTTTAGACTTACTGTGCTGAGAGTGGGTGAGACAGTGGACTCCAGGTGCTGGATGATCTCCAGCAGCAGTCTTGGGCCGAGGTTCAGCTGATTTCTGTCCACAGGCGCTTTCAGACAGCGAGCGAATTTCTCCCGAGCTCCATTCAGACACCCTGCCTTCAAACATGCCATGCCCCATGCATGCCACACACCACTCGGGTCCAGGCCAGTCTTAGTGGACACCTTTTAGAAAAAAATCTGTTAAATTGCTTCTACAGTACTATCAGCTAAAGCATGTTACTCTAAGAGGTCGGCCTGCTTCAATACCAAATATTCCAACATAGCAAAAACAGAAAGTACAACAATATGTTGCTTCAATCTGTAATAATGAAGTTTTTCAGTGACACCAAATAAGACCCATGATTTGTGGGTGGAGCACAGAATAAGATTGAGTACTATTTATTATTAGAAATGTCCTGGGCTGGATACTCCTCACCTCAACAGCCAGCTGATAGTACTCTGCCTCCAGCAGCTGGTTCCTCAGTCGAGTTACTGCTGCTGTCTCCAGAATGTCGTCTAGAGAGGGGATGTATTTGTAGTTGGCACTGACTAGGATCTTCAGTACGTCCACCTTACTGATATAACTGCATAGAGAAACAGAGGGAAAGAGAGAGCAGAAATAACAAACAGACGTCACTCTAGCTGTTGCATCAGGTAAAATGTAAAATGACAGTGTATTACCGTATCTGAATTGGTAACACTTGATTAAAGTGAAGCGTTCATTAAGTTACATACAGTGCCCTCCATAATGTTTGGTAGGAAGTCACATTTTTCTTTGAGTTCTCTCTCTTCTCCATAGTGCAAAAATTTAAATAAAACAATTGAGATATGATTAAAGTGCACATTCCAGACTATAACAAAGTAATTTTCATACATTTCAGTGGCACCATGTAGAAATTACAACACTCTAACAGCAAATATACATTACGAAGAAAAAACATTCCCAACACTGCATGATGTCAACATGAGATAAACC
The DNA here is from genome assembly GCA_037974425.1 of Phenacogrammus interruptus. Taxonomy (NCBI): domain Eukaryota; kingdom Metazoa; phylum Chordata; class Actinopteri; order Characiformes; family Alestidae; genus Phenacogrammus; species Phenacogrammus interruptus. The sequence continues at coordinate 18,492,225 of JBBPCW010000147.1, forward strand.
TATATAGACATTTATTACGGAAAAAGCCACTAAATTAACTCTTGACGAAGATCACCTGTTAATTAAATACAAATTCCTCATGAATCTGATTGAAAATACGCCATGAGTGTGCAAAGCTGTTATCAGAGCAATAGGTGATGTTTTCAATATACAATGTTGCCAGTAAAAAAAACAAAGGAAATCATTGAATGGGAAGGTGCGTCCAAACTTTTGACTGGTAGTGTATATTCACTGCATGATAAATGGTAAAGAAGACTGTAGCAATTCGCACATATCTAAATTTATCTCAGCTCATGTTTACTTAATCAGGCTTTGGGAATAAAAATAAATACATTTTAATTAGCTGTATTTACGCTGGTAGTGTTAAATTAGTATTAGATTAAACTGAGTATTACAGACACAGATAACCTCATGTGTAAAACAGATTAAAGTAAACTGGATCAAAACTTGACAGTAGTAGTGAGTGAGGATGCTCAGAGGACTGTGTGCTTTACCTGTCGCAGAGGGCCAGGTCCTGGCTGCGCCCGGCTCTAACAAACATCAGCTTAGCACTAAACATCAGCTGCTGCATCACGTCCGTCAGGAGGCGGGCGTCCACCTCAGGATTGGTCAGTTTACGGGAGATTGAACGGCAGTGAGCGATCAGCTGGTGGCCGCAGGCAGCGTGATCACTGTGGAGAGTGAGGATGGCCACACACAGAGACGCACTGGGAGCCTGATCACAAACAAACAAACAAACAAACAAACGAGTAAATAAATAAATAACACAGACCTCACAATTCAAAGCACTCTTAAAGCAGAACTTTTGCTTTTACACATATACAGTTTCTTTCTCATATATGCACACACACCAAATCATGCAATCAGCATAAGTTGATTTACTAGTGTTTGATATTTACTGTAATAACTTTTTGCAAAATATGATCTCATGACTTCATATTATTTCAAAGAACAACTTGTGATGTTGCTGAATGCTTGACTTTCTTGTCTCGGGGGAAAGCCCATGACAGTCAGCAATTTCTTGGTCTTCAAACAAAGCTTTGAGGTGTGTTTTGGGTCATTATCCTGCTGCAGTATGAATTCTTCTCCACAAAGACCCAAGTAAGAGGGTAATAACAAATAAACTCATCAACAAGCAGACCTGCTCATAGTAGAACTCATTGAGTGTCTGTTGATTCTCGGCTGGTTTCGGGCTGAGCCTGTACTGCTTCTGTGGGATCTCAGGTAAACTAAGAACACCATCCAAAACCGCATCGTCCAAGACAGGACTGCCAGCTACTAGAGAGACAAAATCATGAGTATTTTATTGTGACATTCGATGGGAAGCACACAGGTAAATAAGCTGATTCTGTTAAGTGAATGGATGTAATGACTGAAGTACCTTCTGCTTGCTCCAATTCTTCATCTGAACTGCATTTAAAAATAAGGATCAGCTCAAGATCAGCTCAAGTTTGCTTTTGCAAAAACACAGGCAGAATATAACTTCCTGCTAAAAAACAAGCTTAAACAGATAGTCCTTTATATGACATTTATAATAAAGTTATAGTTAATCCATGAATTCTTCAGTCCAGACCACTAATGGCAGCTTTTAAAAGTATTAATGTCTATATAGGTGTATTCTTTATAAGCATGCTATGAAAGAAGTATAAATGCTTTATGAAGGAACATTGTGCCATACACTTCCAGACTAAGTTACAAAATTTGTAAAACCCTTTGCTGGGGCTGAAGTGCATGTATGTATATGCTTAAGTGTGTTTGCTTACCCTGGGTGGAAGAAGTCATAGCACTGGTCACACACTCTGACCGCCTCCTCACAGCCCTCTACTACCATCTTCCTGGTGGAGCAGGCATGACATACAAGTCTGCCACAGCGCCTGCAGTGGTGCCGTCGGTTAAACTGGGGCACAGACAGAGAGGAAGAACAGGAAAATCTCAATACATTATGAAAACAAAGGCACTGGACAGCCATCTGCTGATGAGAGGAAGCATGCAGTAGAAAATTTATTGTGTACTTGCTACATGTCTTTTATGACCCGTAAAGCAGTCTGTGATTCACTCATCTATTAAGTAAATTAGTGAACCTTTATAATTCTCCTGCTTTATTACGGTCAAAGTATGCAGGTTTGTTAGTAGCAGATGTAAATCGATCTCGAACATATTTTAATTAGGATAGAGTTCCAGAAACAGGACCCTCAGTTTTCCTCTCCTTACCCTGAATACAACTGGTCTGAAATGTGCTTTAGTTTAAGAGCTATGAGTGCAAAAAGGAATGGAAGCTTATGAACTGTGAACCATGTGGATGTTTTCGATCATTTATACCAGACTTGCTTGTGTGGTTCCTAACACATCATTATACATTATATGCATGTTTATTATACATAAACATGCACGGATAAAACTTTAGAAGCAGACAACTCAAACCCTGCATCTCGGCCGTACATTTGTCCACATGCAATGATTTGCTAAATAATGATTACTTATTAGCTAGCTCAGTGTTGTCACTCCCATGCAAAACTAAAGAAGTCTAAACTTCAGACACCATATATTTTAACTGACTACAAAGCACAAGTTATCACTTTAACCTTAATGATCTCAAGTCCAGGGTAAAACAAAAGTCTCACCATGGTAAACCGCTCTCTCTGGCAGACCATGCAAATATGCTTCCGGTGGTCAGGTATCCAGTCTTTGCGTTCTGGTGTTTTTTCTGGAGGTGTGAAGAGGGAAGCTGAGGGACGGGGTCTTTTTCCAGTGGAGCCCCGGTCCTGGGAAGAGCTAGACGGTGTGCGGATGGGAGTACCGCCTACACAGGGGACCAAAAATTGACCTTGGACATAAATTGTGCATTCAATTCAAGAGGATTAGGCCTTGGTTTAACTCTTGCAGTTGTGCAAACATCCCTTAGAAAATATTTTTGTAAACTGCTAAAGCAAGCGTTGCTGTACTGGGAAATCCTGTCCTCAGCAAGTCTGCATCTATGTACTTCATGAAAATGAAATTCACTGGCTTCTGTTTGATAGCACAAAAAGACGATGTGTGAGGAAACCACAGAAGACTTTGTCTATAGATCACTAATGCATAGATTAATAAATATAGAATTAATTGTTGGTAGCATCCCTATAGCCTTAATTAAGAAGTGGCTGACCTGCAGAAGGAGGTGGGGTGTGACTTGGGGAGGACAGAGAGCTGTCCTGAGCTGGACACTGCAGAGAAACATCCTGAAGACTGATCACAGAGTCTGGAAACACAAACAGAAAACTATACTAATTACCTTTAACCACATACATCTTGACACTATTGCCATCACAAGTGTGTATTTATACATGTGTCATGTGAGGGAAAAAAGTGGAAAACAAAGTGAAGATCAGGCATGACCAAGTTATTTTGTTCAGGTAAAAGAATCAAGCTCAGTTTTGAGAATGATAAAAGCCTAAAAATGATAAAATGACTTAATAGACTAAAAGTGAAGGTAATTACAATATATTACTTACTGATCTCTAAAAACACACTGTGCTGCATATGAACATTAGTGATTTTTTTCCATTTATTAAGCCTGTTTATGGCTTCCAAGGCAAGCAAAAGTGAGATGTTTTGCTCACCGCTGCGTGTTCTCTCTCGGGGGGCGTAGGGAAAGTCGAGGGCCTTGCGACCGTACTCAGCGAGCAGTGTGTCAATGTGCTGGTTGGTGATCCCAGCCTCCTGCGCTGGTAGAAGGTTCCGGAGAGTGGAGACAGCAGCTGTGGCCCAGTCTACCTTCAGGTTCATCAGCAGCTGCTCTAGCATGAGTAGAGGCTCTGCCAGCAGCTGAAAATAATCCTGTCGAGAGTTTTCTGGAAGGGTCAACAGCACCTGAGGAGGCCACAAGAGTACTGAGGGCCTGTTTTGCCTTCGAACTTTGCACAGATGTCACTAGTGCTAAAATGATCAGTGAACAAAGTTGACCATGGTCGACTACTAAACAGAAAATGTAGGGGTCTACTATATTATCTTGGCGCTCAAGAAAAACTTTTAAATGTCGTTGTTGTTGTAACATGGAAAAGGGAGAGAAAACGGCAGAAGGGGTAATCATTGAATTAGTTAGTCACTCAAATAATAGTCTTTAGCTACACCAGACAGACAATCTGAGATTATCCCCACTCTCATATATTCAGAAATAGCTACAGCAGGCACACACCTTAGACCCCAGGTGCAGGGCGTGTATGTGGCGTCTTCGTGCAGGCGTCATCTGACTCTGAAAGTGCAATGTGAGGTAATCAGACAGGAAGTGACAGGCAGCCAGTCCGGGCCTTCGATCCAGAGCACGCTCACTGACCTCCAGAGCTGAAGAACCAGTGAGGCTCTCCAGAAGCTGCCGTAGGTGACAGAGAAAAACATAAATGTTACTTTATATGTATATTATTTTTAGTATTCTTACACATCACACACAAATACATAATCTATGTGTTTAAAAGGATGGTGGCTTAGTCTGATAATGGTGTTTCAGTTGCACTGAAATTGGATTATAATCTATTACACATTCAATAAATAAAATCAATAAAAACCTTGGTGTACATTCAGTTTTACCTGGAGGGCCTCCTCCATGCAGCCCTTTTCCAGCAGATAAAGCAGATGCTCTATTTGAAGCTGCAATTTAGACTGTTCTGATACAGAATATAGCTGCACCCACTGAGCACAGAGTTCAAACTCCTGAGAATAAACAGACACAGACACACACAGTCAGAGTGACAGAGCTGAGTGACAAACACTACGGCTTGATTTGACTGAGAAAATAAATATGGTAAAAGTTGATTTTTAACAAAAATCAAAATGCACTTTCACAAATGCAATTTTACTCAAGTACTTAACAGTAAATGAATGGGAAGCCACTGTCTAAATCTTAGCTATATTTCACGAGGAAATACAACAGAATCAAGACTGCATTTGTTTGCAGGACTGTAATTTTGTACATGAGCCGTTAGTTGTTCACTGTAAATGTAATTTCATGTATGAATAAATGCATCCTGGAAAATACAGGACAGTGATGACAATGACAACAAAAACAGTAGAGACTGCAGCAGAGACTGACTTGAGTCTGCAGGAGAAGTGACAGCATGGACTCAGGATTCCTCCTGGACTCCTCTTTTAACTCCTGCCAGGTCCGCCATTCCAACGGTGGCTGCAAGCTCAACATCTGCACAAAAACACACATAAAACACATGTCTACCAGCCGGTAACAGTAAATTAAATCTACAAGTTGTAATGCAGTTGCTATCTGTCCATTCTGTAAAATGTTGATTTGTCTTCAGTAACATCAGTTGTGGACAGAAGTTAAGATGTACATGCATTTACTTCAATGCAAATTGCTCTATAATGTTAATATTATATACATGACTATTCCAGATGTGTAGGAGGTTTTCTCCAAAACAGATGTTAATAATCAAATAACAGTTGTACTTTAATGATGACAAAACAAAACTGACCTTGTTGTACATATCCAGTTCATGTTTTTTCTGCAAGAGCTGCAATGTTAGTGCATCGTCTGGGCTAGAGTCACTGAGGCAGTAGTGCAGCAGCTCCAGGCAGCTCTGCAGAGGCCAGTTCTCCAAACCCTGCAGAGCTACACGTCCACGAAGCTGCCAGTCCTTCACCCGAAACAACTGCTCTGGGCCATTTCCTACTGACCAACACATAAGAAGAAAAACTAGTTTGTTTGTTGGAAATTACTTTAGCATTTACATATTTCATGTGTAGAAAAATGCTGCTAAAATTAAATAAACTATATTGGAACATTCCCATGACATTGTTTGTACCCCACCTATTTCAGTGCAGTGTTGAATTGTTGGAGTACACTGGATGTACAGGAAAGAGATCAAGTAGGAATATCTAATAAACAGACAACTCAGAGATAACTCATACCCTCCAGTGCAGTGCATGCAAGTAGTCGGTCCCTCAGCATCTCCTGTTGGCCACTCCGAGCATACCGCTCTAACAGAGTCAGAGCTCTTTCTAGTTCTCCTCCATTCAAAGCTTGCTGGAAGGCTTCAGCCACCAGCGCCTGCCCTGTCCCACCTTGTGAGCCGCAAAACAAAATCCCCACTGTGGCTTTGCCACACAGAGCTGCTCCAAGTCCATCTGAGCCCTCCAACAAGCCAAGCACCGGCTGGGCTGCATTCTGTAGGAAGGATCTGAGCACAGGGAAATCTCGCAGCAGTGTTTCAGCCTCTTTGGAGATCTGCTCTGCGTCTAGCGGTGCCTCCTTGCGACCCGAGCTTCGGAAATACGAGGGCAGACCAGGCCACCCTGATGACTGACTGGCTCGGGTCACCTCGCCACTTCGGGCAGCGCTGAGGCAAGCCAGTGCAGCAACAAGTGGTGAGCGTGATTTCAGGAAGGATAGAGCAGACGACGTGAGGAGGAAGGCAGATGATGAAGATGAAGATGAGGATGGAGAGGGAGGGGAAATAGAAGGATTCGCTTCCACAGAAATGTCAGATTCAGAGCTGGGCTCTGAGGCCAGAGCAGGGTCTGAAATTTCACAAAGGTCAGAAATTTCGAGAAGTCCGGATGCATGCTCCAGTGCATGCTGCTGGATCAGACTGGAGATACTGGCTGGACAGAAGGCCCCTCCAGCGACCCCGGAGACCTTTGGAGCTTGAGGGTCCCACAGAGGAAGAGACTCACAGCACCGCTGCACTATGACCTGCTGGACACTCACACGAAGACCCTCCTGACGCAGCAAAGTCAACACCCTGTGTACACACACACAGACACAGACACAAACAAAGACATGATTAAACATGAGCAGAGATCCACAAACTTTGTAATGTTTTAGTTGAATCTAAATTTGAATTTAGACTGTGGTACTCAAAAATTAGCCTGCATCATTACTGAATTTGACATATCTTAATGAACTTGAAGAAAGTGGAATAGTGCACACTAAACCTTTCCATTGTGGCTGGTCTGACATGCTGCTTTTATTTTCACTATAAACAATTAAAGACTTCTAAAAACATCTAGGCTAAAGTTTCAGGCCTGAGGCTTAAAGTGACACTATGAGCAAAGTGCTGCTTTATCTCATAGTGATTTACCTGTTTCTGTTATTTGTTTTCATTTAATACGTTTTTATGAACATACAATCTAATCATTTCTGACAAGCCTGACCAGGATATGTTCAAGGTAGATAGGTGTTTTAATGGTGAGGAGTCTAATGCCACTCAGTTTATCTGTTCTGTAACTAAGAAGTAGTTGAGATAAAATTACTCCATACTACAAACCTGTCAGGCGTAACCTGTCTGTCGAAGAGCAGATGTGAAAGCAGCTGGGTGGGTGACTGTAGCAGCAGATGGAGAGGATTGCCCAGTTTCACCTCTATACTCTGATCTGAACGCACAGCGGGTGAATGACATGTTATTACATTATTGACTAGTAAGAGTCTCTCAAAGCCAGTAAGACCCTGCTTTTATAGGAAATTCTACATTTTCTGTAGCACATCAGCCAGGTATATCTAGTAAAATAAAAAGATAATTTTTAATAAAAAGATCATTATTAAAAAAGGAACATCAATTACAGAAACACCTCAAACATGCTTGTAAATTGACTGTAAATTTTCATTTTAATTAATTGAATGTATTAACTTATTTAATTTAACTTATAGTCCCGGGGAGCAGTGGGCCCGGGGAGCAGTGTGTGGGGACGGTGCCTTGCTCAAGGGTACCGCAGTGGTGATACTAGCCCATCCAGCTGCCCAAAGGTTTGGGATCCTTCAAGCCAGATAATAGGCACCCATAGACCATTATATGCAGTCCTAGCTAATATTGCTCAGACTTTGTCTCATAACTGACTACCAGTCATAAGAAATAAAAATAAAATGTATTGGGCTGGTATTGCCCATTAAATATGAGGAAAATTAAGGTGAGAACAATCCACACAAGCAGCAAGTGTTTCCCAAATGCATTCTAGTCAAGCTGGTTTAGAAAAAACATTAGCATTGCCCTGAGTCACCTAAGCGGGAAATCCTACTCTCACCTTCAGAGCCCAGACTGCGAACCAGCACAGATGCCAGCATGTTGATGTAATCCAGGAAGCTTCGCATGTAGTCCGGCCTGCTGGTGTCGCTGTCCGGTTCTAACGGACAGAGCTGGTCCAGGGAGCGCAGCAGCTGTTTCATGGCAGAGCGTACAGGGTGAGAGTCGAGCTCCGACATCCTCATACCCACCTGCTCCAGCAGAGAAGACAACACACTGCTGCACGTCTGGTTTTCACCTGTAGTGCACAGCACATGGCACACAATATTAAAACACTGGAAAAGACAGGAAAAAGACCTAGTGTAGCAACACATAAGAATGTACTTTCACAGAGCATATAAATAAATAATCATGCATTTAAATCTCTGAATTCACTTCCAGCCCTATTACAATCCTTTAACAACAACTGAATTATCTGTGCATCATGAAACCTCAACTTTCATAATGACTCGATGTGATTCAGTTATTTAAGTTTGCCTCATAATTAAATGTTTGAAAAATACAGTGATTTTACTAATCTAACTATAGAGGAATAGTAATGGAAAGCAACTAAGAACAATATAAACACTCTTGGAGATGTTTACACTTTTACAGAAAAAGAAATGAATTTTTGTCAATAATGAGCAATACTTTATACAAGACTATAAGGGTTGCACCATATATCGCCAATTTACGCAAGTCATCGCGATATCAGCATGCGCAATATACATATCGCGAAAGACTAACTGAACTGCAATAAATGGTGTTTTTCCAAAACTCTTCACCCAGAGCCACAGAGAAGAGGGCAAAAACATCACTAGGCAGTTTCTTCATCTTCTGTGCTGCTGTTATAGATTCTCCCTTTTGCTATTTTTTTCTGGCTAAGAACTTACTACAATATAAATTATGTTTACATTTATTTAAGATGTAAAATTATTAAAAAATACATACCAGCAAATTGCCATCGCAACAACATTATCGCATATCACATGTTTTCCTAATATCGTGCAGCCCTAAATACTACTGTATTAATATTATATTTGTATATATCATAAAGGTGCTGGTAAATTGTTACCTCCAGACCGACATGTTAAGATGCATTTTATAAACCTACCCCCGTACCAAGAGCAAATTTGTGATTAAAAAAAAAAAATGGCTGTAAGTACCCAAATATTCTCACACTTTAATTTCATTTTATACTCAGCTTAATACATTGTCCTTAAAATAAATGAATAACGCTCTCAGATTGGCTACTTTCAAACCTCCTGCCTAAAAAATGTATACAGTAATATTTTATATGGAAATGTAGCTGAATTTACGATATTAGTTACAAAATTAGTACATTATAATTTTTCTTAACTTTCTTAATTTGGCACTAAAATGCATGAAAATTCATATATTGGCACGAAAAAAAGCAAAAAGAGGATTTTTGTGTATAACAATTTTTAGTTTGTTTCTCTGAACCACAAATTCACAGAAGTACACTGTAGTTCAGACATAATTTGGGAGCAGACAGTGAAAAGGCTGGCTGCACTGACATCCTGGAGCAGGTGAATTCTTACCAGCCATGTCTGTGGCGGAAGTCAGGGTCTGTAGGGTGACCTCTAAACGCTGAATGAGCATGAGCCGAGCAGCAATGCCCTCCTCAGTTAGTGTTGGATAACAAGAGAGAAGCACCTCTTGAGCACTGCACCCAAACGGGCTCAAAACACAATCCTCTCCATTACAGTCTAGAGAACGAGAGAGAGAGACAGAAACAGAGGGAGCAAGGAGAAGTGTATATAGAAAGAGTTATGTATGATGTTTTTTTAGGTTGTGAAATAGCCTGAGAGTTTTATTTTGGTCAAAAATAAGCATGTCTGTTATTGAATTTACTATTATAACAGATATTAAAGGGGACTTATAACTTATAAATATTCCATCTTTTATTTTGCGAGTGCAAGGACTACCTGGTTTGGGAGGGCCTTTGCCAGCAGCTGTTCTGTTGAGGATCTTGCTGATCTGCTGCAGTACAGAAGGAAAGCTGCACAACCCTTCAACGTGAGAATCCTTTGGATCCACTCTCACACCTGGTGGTGAAACAGTGTGTGAACCTTTTTACTATCAACACTAAGATGACTGTATTTAAATTTTACCATGTTACCATAGCATATCAATCAATCATATTTATCAAACACACACATACAATCAATCAAACACACACATACACACATTATATGTCAAATCATCACTAAAGCAACATCACTTAAAGTTTATTTAACTAACAGACACTCACACTGGCTGCCATTACACTGGACAATGAGGGGGAGGGAGGACCATCCTACCAACCCAAAGGTAATTGTGCACTTTTGGGTTCCTGGGCATGGACAGCTATAGCATCAGCAGGGATCCAGTTCATGGTCTCCAGGGCTACAGTTCTACCACTTCTACCACTACCACAGCCACCCATCATGTATAGTTTATTGTTTATTTGTATTCAATTAAATGTTATTGTTTATTTTACACATACAATCTATATAAATAACTATACAAATTATTTTCTTTAATGCCTCAGACATACAGAATACATAATATACAGCTCATGTTCTTCAGGCCCTGTTTTATAGCTAGATTTGGATGTGCCCCCTTTTAGTATCTCTGACAGAAAAGACATACAGGGACAATGTTTGGTAACATTCATTTTTGTTGACCGACTCCAGCTCAAACACCAACAGGAAATAAAGGGTATTAGGGTTCAGTCCAAAGGCTTAGAAGGTTTAAAATTCGTGGAATTTGAGCACACACCTCTGCTCTCCAGTGAAGCATGCAGTCTCCTCTCTGCTGTTTCCAGCAGCTGCCGTGAGCTTTTCCACAGCTGGCACTGGCAACAGGCCAGATCGAAGGCGGCCATAGCTGAAGGACTCATTCGATCCAGCAGGGGCAGCAAATGACTGGAGGAGTCTGAGAGGGGCTGAGAGAGCCAGTAATTCTCCTCAAGACAGTACAGCGGGCGTGCAGCTGTGCTGAGCAACCGGTCAGCAACATCAGAGATGGAATAAAACGCCATGCCTGCAAAAGAGGGAAGAGAGTGCTATACCACTATAGGTGAGAAGCAAAAGTGTGTAAGGAAAATAGAGAGAACACTGAACAGCAAAATAAATGTACATTAAGGATGTGTGGATTTACTTGTGACACCACTATTGGTACCATTATTGTATTTCTTTGTTTATTATTTGCATTTATGTATTAATAAAGACAAACTTCTGCTCATGAAAGAATACAATAACCAAAATGTATGTTAATCAAATTATTAATATTAATAATATTAATAATATTAATAATAATAATAATAATGAGCTAATTATGTTAGATATTTGTAATACCTCATGATTTTATGCATTGTCTCAGATTACTCTGTACCTGCTGCAGCTGCATTGCCGATGCTCTGTAGTGTGGATCTGCTGCTGCTGCCAAGGCGGCTCCGCACAGGGCCTGTGACCCCCACTGACCCTAAGCCCTCCGAGGAAGATGAAGATGAAGAAAGCGACTGACTCTCGATCTTCTGCTCCACCTGAGCCAGCTCAGCCAGAACCTCGCGGTAACGTTCCATGAAGAAGAGCTCCCCAGAACATGGAGCATTCTCCAGTCCAAACATCAGCATCACCTGCAAAACACACACACACACACAGACACACTTTTACAGTGATCCTACAGGCTATAATAAGTATATGTATTTGTCACAACATTTCTAATCCTATCCCCAATATTAAAATTAAATAATTTGATTCTTTCAGTTTTAAACAACTGTAACACAGAGCCTTTGTAAATAGAGCCATGTAAACACTCTCCACAAAGAACATACATTTGATGCATAATTAATGGGTTTTTTTTGCTGAAATTGAATTAAATAAATACACACTGTACACTAAAATTAGCATATTTTAGCCAAAAATGAAACATAAACAATCAACCAAACATGCAGTTTCCCCCAGGGTGTTCAAAACTGCACATGACTGTAAATACTGATGCAAAACATTTGGCTTGAATGATGTCCCTCACCTGATGGGCTTCCATGTAGTTGCCCTTGCGAATGCAGGAGATGAGGAGAGACTCCGGTGGGGAGAGCATGGCGGGGACCAGCCAGCTGTGAGGGCCTCCACACAAACACCCGTCTGGCTCAAAAGACACTGCCACAGCGCTGCCACCATCTGCACACACAGTACTCATCAGAAAACTCAGCATTTCATTATTTCTAAATTCCATTACAGTTATTCATTAGGAGTTGACATTTTCAAACAGAAAGTTATATTTTTATCATGAAAAAGTTTGAGGCATGCGTAATATTTGCATGTGTGCACACTCACCTGAAGTGCTGGTGCTGATCTCTCCATTCTGTCGTTCAGTGACAATGTGTCTTTCAGTGCGGCGCCGATGGCTTCGTTTTTTCCTCTTTGTTCCAGAAATCCCACTGCTGCTGCTGCGTTTCAGAGACAGAACCGAATTCACTCCCTGGGAGGGCAAAGCTGAACCACCTACACACACACACACACATCGATTATATCAAAGACACTCAGCTATACACAGGGGTTGACGTAATTTTTTTTGATGTAGTACTATAATGAGTACCTACATTAATTAATTGGTATGCACCCAAATTCAAAATTTTTGACCTTACCATGTGCACTGGAACCCCCGAAAGGGCAGAGTTAAACTACTGTGGGCTGAATTGGCAGTCACATGTCAATCACAACCATGATGGAGTCAGAACTGGCTGTTTTGTGTTTAAGTCTCGCTACACAGGTTTAGAATTCATATATAGCGGCGCGCACACTGTGAATTGGCCTAACTCACCCATGCCATTACTCTGGTTACTAGTGATGATCTGCAGCCTCCAATGTGCTTCAGCTGTTCGTTTGGACAACCTCTGTAAGCGGGCACTGAATGTATCCACAGTAACGGAGCAACCAAGGCTCTCGGCCAGCTCTGCTTCAGCTCCCAGGGCCCTGCCATCCTCCTGTCCGAGCGCACACACCCCCTCCAGTCCCTCCCTCACCAGCCGCAGAATGCCTTCCATCCCGCAGGCATCCAGCAGAAAGCCCCGGCAGCCTGAAATCAGGTGGCTTAACTCAGGGAACGGATGGCTGAGGTTAAAATCCCATCTGCTTTCCTTTGTTCCTGGCTCTCCAGCTTGTTTCCACTGTTCGTTTGGTTCTGTTTTTGCACTGTTGTCTTCCTTGAGCTGGTCATTGCTGGTGTTCTGTTGCTCTACTTCTGCAAAGGCTCCATTTTGGGTCACTGAGTCGGTGAATTGTTTTGGGTCACATGGTTCCGTCTGATGGATAAAATCACCGTCGGACAAAAAAAGAAGAGAAAAGATGTTCTCCAGAAGCTCCAAGCGGAACATTGCAGGAACTGCTTCCAGGTATATTTGACACTCTGAAAGGTAACGCTGGAACAGACAGGCATGCCCTGGGGACAATAATACATTTAAGTTATAAAACAAATTCAAGGGAGCCATTTCCTAAATACTACTAATACTTTATTTTCTTCTGAGATCTATGAATGAAATGCATTTTATTCTATATGCTTAGAAAATAAGATCAGCGTTCAGTGCATCCACCTTCAGCTGCCTCCTGCCCCAGTTCCTTTTGCTGTACGTTCTGCAAACCACACTCTGAGCAGCCGATGTGTGTGTGTGCATTGACGCACACAGCATAGACTGCATATTTCATGGCACAGAAACCTCTAAAAAGCGTGATGTTGCGATGGACAGAGCTGTTTGCAGTGTCCCTTAGTGAAGGGTCTCCTGAAAAATAAAGGAAAATGAATGTTATTAACACTAAACACACACACACACACACACACACACACACACACACACACACACACACACACACACCCACACACACACACACACACA
>JBBPCW010000147.1:18513386-18531592 GCA_037974425.1 Phenacogrammus interruptus
GGCTTCAGACCTTCGGCAGAATTCAAATAAGCCATTTTAATTTAGATTAATCTAGAGTAATTCCAAGATTACAATGAGATTAATCTAGATTTTTAAAAAATATCTATGCCCACCTCTTTTGCCAAAAGTACGTTTCCCGTTTAACAGTAGTTCAGCACTAATCAGATGTCGGTAGAGGAGCCTGAGACCACACTCCAGAAGATGCATTCTTGTAGCAATATGACTCAAATGGAACAAACAACTCCAGTAACACAGTATTAGGTCTAAACTTCTCACTAAACTTGTTCTCTTAAAACTTTTTATCGCATCCAGGAACTGACGTGTATCAAGAGACGCGAGCAAAAGTGAAGCAGTGCAGGAGCTGAAGCAAAGAGTAATATCCTTATATGTTCAAAAAAACGGTTAGAATTTTACTCAGGCGAGCAAAAATACACATAATCACTTTAAAAAACTTAACAGCACTGACAAAACCATATAACGTAGCCTAAAGGTTAGAGAACTAACTTTTACTGTGATTTAGAAGTTCAGTATTAAATAATGCTGTAATTAAAGGCTGTATGGAATGAAGAAGGGGTGAATCTCACCCTGAGTGTCAGGCTCTTTCTCCTTGATCATGAAAAGCTTGCAGCAGTGTTTAATACAGTCCGTCGCCATGTCGAAGTCTTCCAAATAGTCCACAGGAGGTTTTCCTCAGGTAAAGCTGAAGGTTTCTCCAGTGCCCAGATGACTGTGCCCAGCCTGCTGTTCATACTGGAGAACTCTCTCCCACAGTGAGGCGCCTCAGCACCATTCAACCTCAGGTACGGGGGAGGGTCACGTGACGCAGATTTGCATCTCATTTGCATTAGTACCTAAGTCCGTCGTTTTTTTCCGGACATATATTTGTTTTTTAGCTATCGAAATAGCGTTTTTTCTAAATGAAGAAACACTATATACATACATCCGAAAAGTCATCGATGCACGTGCAAAATTATCCAGCAGTGGTGCTGTTATTATTAGGTTTCCAGTATCAATTCTCCTTCTGACTCCACCATAAAATAGCTGTTTAAAAAATATTTGCTGATTAACTGTCAATTTATAATTAAATAAATATGTTAACAGGTTCCCTTAATTTAAATGACCAGTTAAAAATATATTTATATATTATATATTAAAAAATATATAAAATCAGCTCAGTAAAGAAATTGTAAACACAATTAACAAATAGACAGACAGACAGACAGATATATTGATCTATCAAAGGAAGAAATAAATAAAAGGGGAATTTTCTTAGTTCATTTCAGCAGAATTTGAAACAATTAATTGTTCGGTTTGATTAAATGATTCAGCACTCATGTTCTCAGGTCGTCAAGTTCATCTTTATTTGACTGACCAGGCTCTCTTGTTACACTCTAAAAAACTGAGACAACAGATGATTCAGAGAATAGATGACTTTTGGACTGAAAAAAAAATTGCATATCACAAAAACAGGGGTATGGTGTGATGCATAATGGCAAGGTGTGATGATGATGATAATTATAGAAGACTGGAAAGTCTGGGGCCTAAAACTGTACTAGAAAAGTCACGAAGTTAGTGTTAGTTTCATTTCACAGTTTACTGGAGCAAAGAACTGACAAAAGAGAGAGCTGGTGCCACAATAATATAAAAGGCCTCTTTAAGAATGAGGAAACTGTGAGCTTCAGTAATGTCTGTAAATGATCCCCAAAGAGGAAGAGAAACAACACAAATGCAAACATGAATTCACAACAAGGACAAAAAAAACATAAATATCCTTCTGAGTGGATGTATACGAGTGAAAGTGGAGGACGCAGAGGATACTGAAGGCAACCTTTTCAGAAGAATTCCACCAAATTTCCAATGTTCCTGCATAATTAAGAGTCTGAGATGTAAACATTCAGAATGGGATTAGTAAAAAATGCTCTGTTATAGAGAAACTTAGTGAGACAGAATTGTTCACAGTGGTGGTGAATGGAACCAGACCTCTGCCTCTAAAAGTTCCAATACAGAAAGTTATTACATGAAATGGTTATGAAGGCACTGCCTGATACCTGAGACATAGTTTTTAGAGTCTGGAGCAGCTTTTGCCCCAAAACATATTGTAAAAATGCATTCATGGTGGAAGGATACATACAGGGCGTTGTGCGGCATAATAGTCCCTCAAGAAAACTTAGTTCAGATTTGCCACAATTTTATCATCTACATATAAACATATAGAAGACACAGGTAGATTCACAGGTTTGGATAGTAAAGGGCTGTATTTGTGTTGTAGATGTGACACATGGTTCAGTATGACTATCGCTGTAAAGAATTTGGTCATTTTCTCTAAAATAAACCTTTTCACATTAAGCTCACGCAAAATGACTTAAACCCTTAGAATGCGAGCGGCATGGATCCATGTTGGAAGCAGCAAGTCTGGTTTGTGTTGATGCTCAATGTGATTCTGAGGTTTGGTTGTTGTTCCTATGTCATGTAGAACATAAGTTATTGTAATTTAGAAAACATGTAAAAATACAAATGCCCATAAAGAACAAAAACACCCAAATTTCTTTTATTTGAGGTACAAGAAACAAATGAAAAAAAAAAAAAAGTGGGTGAGGAAAACCTACAGAGAAGGGGGTGGGGGGCGGACACTACAAACTGTTTTTATTTGTGTAAATCAGATTTTACTACTAATTCTAAGGGTTAACCACTGATTTATGCAGAAATTTGGAACAACTGGTGGAATTCTCCCTTAACACCCATTTGAAGAGGCACAGTTTGGTAAAAGGCACAATTTGGTGCAACACTTCAGTCCAGACTTGAAGGCAAACTGTGATGTAAAAAAAAAACAGTCAAAGGGTGTCAAATACATTCCAGAACAGATATGAACAAACGCAGCTGCCTGATGGGTAATGCGGTAACAGGACGTCCATGATGGAGGTAAGGGGTACAAAACGGAGACAGGTCAGAGCTCATCTGTAGAGGTCTCAGAAGGGGTGTTCGGAGACGAATATCGTGAGGCGAATGATGGAACTGCCACGGAAGTTGATGACGTTGTTTACTGTAACCATTTCCAGGTCCAGAATGACCGTCCTTGGTCCCCTGATTGGCCGAGCCAGGACCAGTGTGGCGCTGACCTCACTGGTTTGCTGTGAAAAAAGAACAGCAGGAAAGAGTTTCAGACCTCAGCTGTGAGAGCAAAAGCTTCAGTAATTTCTTTCACACCCTCTGACAAATCAGGACTAAAGCACCAAAATGAATACCGTCAGTTTAACTTACATTTCATTGCTCTCTCTTGTAATACAGACATCTTGCAATGTGTACTATGCATTTTATTATTTTACAATTATTTTAGTACAAAATCCTCTTAGGTTTCTACTGCTTTTATTTTAGTATTTTATTCTTGTGTTATTGCGCTTTGTTACTGTGCCTTTACAACTTGAACATGCAAATGAACTCTGCTGTGATTGGCTCAGTCAAAAAAGCAGTCCTGGGAAATTCCACATGAATAAGTGAAGCTAAGCTCCTTTGGGCTTAGATTCTCGGTTCGGTTCGGTTCCAGGTTCTTCCTCGGTTCCTCCAGCCGTTGTTTGGATTAGTGAAATTCCATCAGCAACTCCTGATTTAATTTAATGAAGGACTGATTGATTCAAACCATGTTTCTGACAGAAACTACAAGCATTACTGGGGCAGCTGGTAGCCTAGTAGTTAGGGCATTCGCCCTGCGACCAGAAAGTCCGGGTTTGAATCCCAAGACCGCTAGGCACCGCTGAGGTACCCTGAGCAAGGTACCGTCCCCACGCACTGCTCCCCGAGCGCTGTGTTCCCTGCTTCACTGGTGAATGGGTTAAATGCAGAGGTTGAAATTCGTGCTGTTCACACTGTGTGCTGTGGTGTGTTCACGTATGACAAATGGTCACTTTCACTTCTAAAAGGAACATACCGATAAACATAACATGACTATCTACTGTATAATGTTATTTGTATTTATTCCTTGTGGTTTTATTTAGTATATTTGGTAATATTGATGACTGGCTGCTCATCTAAACAGTATTTAAATATTAATTTCACAGGTGGCAAGACTTTTGTCCAGTGCTGTGTTACGACTGCAGCACAATGACGAGAACAGAATGAAACAGGAGACACAACTGGGACTATCCTCTATTTTCACGTGCATACAGCTCCCTCTATTGGCAACAGTCTGCAAACACCCGAAAGGTCAGAGTGCTGATGAGTGCCGACTTCACAACAAGGGGAAAGCAAGAGTGGCCTTTGGCTTTTCTCTCGAGGCTTTTATCACATGTTTTTTCAGTTTTGCAACATCTAGAAAATACACTGAAAAACAAGGTGTCCTGGAGCAGTGTGGAGGCTGAACTGAGTTCCACTCACCCGCATGTAAAACTCTCGTCCCTCATTGCCAGATTTGATCTGAAAGATGTAAAAGGCTCCTGGATAGCGAGTGGTTGCCTGCATCTGAAATATATCTGCAGGAACACTTCGGCCAGACGACAGGTCCATGTGACGGTACAGAATAGTGAATGGCCTGTCTCTACAGGCCGGGTTCTCTGCCGAACACATGCACTGACTGAGAGAGAGTGAGAGAAAGTGAGAGACGGACAGAGAGAGAGAGTAAGAGATTTCCATCAGATACATTAATTTCAAGGTCAATTGAACTACCAATTTACAGCAATCAGTAATTTACAGAAACTTACAGAAATCAGCAATAGTAATACATTACTATTTTGTATTGCCATTACATAGTAATAGTAATACAACAAAACACCCCTCACCCTAAATGTAGTCGAGCAGCCAAGACATGTTTAGCGTCTGAAATTTGCATCTTTATTTTTGTAAGGCAGCTAAACGAGGCTAAAGTAACAAGTAACTGAAATTTGTTCTCAAATTATTAGCATCAGTGTAAAAACAGACTAAGACAGCAGTGTGACATACAGGGTCAGAAACCATATCAGCAAGTCTGTTTAAGAATACGTAGTTGTGCAACTGTCTGGAAGTGTTGGCCCCATCATTGGAAGACCCTGAGTTTGACTGACCCTCTGTGGCCATGTCCAAATTAGCATTACTGGCCTCCCTCTCCCTCTCACCCTTTCCGCTCCCCCCCCCCTCCATCTCTCCCTCTCTCTCTCACTCTTCCCAAAATAGTTACTTGGAATAAAACACACTAGCATAAACTACAGACCAGAAGTTCAACAGGATAACGATCCCAAGCATTCTTTAAAACTGCACCAAAAATATATATAAGAAAAACTAAATGTTGTGAGAACGATGTCTTTACTTTACATGTAACAGACAGTTACATTGATTTGCAGTACTTAAAATGTTTTCTTATAATAATATTTTGAAAGAGCAAAGTAATAGTAATTTTTTTATCTTCTGGCTGTAGTGAACATAAAAAGATGAAATCCTTGTTCTCCCTTTTCTGTAAATGTACCACTCTGGAGTCAAAATGTTTGTTATGACATTGAAGATACATATGCATCATCAAATATTTTGTTTGCTCTGACTCACTTGTCACTGAGCTCTATGTAGGGCCGTTCACATGTGAGGGGGTCCAAGCATGTGTACCCTCCCTGGAAATTGAAACACACTTGTGCTGTTGTACACGTGTTGTTACCAGAGTCACATTCATTGTGGTCTTCAAAATCAAACACATAACAGTTAGTTAGGGGTCAGACTGGTGAACATTCACATAATCATCATCAGTATCATCAATAACAACCAGGTTAATGCAGTTTAAATACGTGCATATATTAACAAGCTGTGTGTGCAGAAAAAAGTAAACCCCTGCTTATCATGGTGGTTCTGTTCCAAGAGCACACATGAATAGTGAAAAACTATAGTTTTTATAGTGTAAACCCTAAAGATGCCCTCAAATATTCTCCCAAAACACTTGAACGTTGCACAGGGTAGCAGCCAATTAGCAGCAAGGAGAAATAAATAACGTTCTCGGATTGGCTACTTTCAAACCTCCCGCCTCTGAGTATTGTGGTATTCCACTGTCCCAAAATGTGCTTTCTTTGTGTTTCTCTCTACAGTTCCAAAAATTTATAATTATTTTTTTATATGGAAATGTAGCTAAATGTATGCAAATATTTATGTTACAAAATAAGTCAATTATATTTTTCTTAAAGGTCCCATGACACGTCCCTTTAATACGACTTCCCCTAGTTTGCCTATGGCCCTGCAGTGGCTTACAAACGACTGAAGCATGGAAGTTGCTTGGTGCTTAGATGTACAAATGAGCACTTTTTTTAAAAATTCCTTCGTGCGATCCTCTGAAGAACCAGTGGTGCACCAAAACATAAATAACCCAGAACAAGGGCGAGGGGGCATGGTGGACGAGGCACGGACATCACAAATCAAAAAAATGCTGAGGATATCGTCAGTTTCTGCGAAAGTGTGGGGGTTTCCGCAAACAATTATTAGTACGATTCACAGAAAAAGTCTGCAAAACCCTGAAGCGTGAATAAGCGGGGGTTACTGTATATTAAACTTAAATACACGAGTTGCTGTTGATTCAAAACTTCACAAACTGTACAAAACCCTTCTTTTTTTAAAAAGCCGTGTATTACCTTCACAACTCCTGCCGTCCTCAAAAACGTAGTATCCAGGTGGGCAAGTACATGAGAACGACCCCGGAGTGTTTAGACATGTGTGCTGACAGAGGAAGTCTGAGAAACTGCACTCATCCAAATCTGATAAGAGTGGGAACAACTGTAAGAAACCACTGTCACATTAAAAACAGCTAAATCAAGAAGAGGAGGACTGTAAGCTGGCTACTGTTTGGGGGCTACTGTTTCAAAGGAGGTATTATTGAGAAGTAACTGAAAGATTTGTTTTCCCAAATATGTCAAATTCAGCAAATAAATAAAAACTGCATTTCAACAAAATGGGCGATTTAACCAGGGCCATGTAACTTGTGTATGTCACGGCTCGGCCAGCGGCCAGTAGGGGCCACTGTTTTTGGTTCTGTTTTGGTTTTTGTTTTGGGACTTTTATTTTGATATTCGTGTATGGTTTGTGTTTCCAGCTGTCTCGTGTTTAGTTTAACTGATTATGTTTTGTGATTGGTCTGTGTCCTGTGTGTATTTAGTTCAGTCCGTATGGACCGTGGGTATCAGTCCATCGCCTCACAAACCTTATTTCATGTTCATGTCTGTAGCGGCCCTTGAGCCAAGTTTATGTTTGTAAATAAAGAGAGCACTAGCATGGATGCCACGAGGTAAATCATGGAAGCGGGTTCCCCCCGTCTTCCGTAACAGTGTAAATCTTTTTGTACTTTGAATTTCCAAACTTAACCCTAACCTTTACCTCAGTAAACAACAAGATATTTCTGCTATTTCAGCGAAAAATAAATCCAAACCACTAAAGTAACCTAAAATGTTTTCCAAGCAATAATATTTAGAGAATATTTTTGAAAATATTACTAATAACACAGATCAAATAGAATTTTGCTGAAGATTTGCAGTAATGGTGTGTGGACACTCTTATTAGGGAACACAAATGGTCGCCTAATTACTAGTACTTTACCATTCTCATGAAAAGAAATGGTCCCCGAATCACATCCCAACACTGGAGAAATATATACAACTGAACTGCATGAAATAATATTCTTAGACCACAACAGAATTCCAAACAGTGCAATACCACTCTGAGAACTCCCAAACTTGTCTAATCTTGGAAACTAAGCTGAGCTCTGCCTGTTTAGTACTTGGACAGGTAACCACCTCAGTGATACGCTTGGGGTGGCAAAGGTCTGACAGTTCCTAGGACTAACTGGATGAATGAATTTTTCCTTAATAATGAATTATTAAGGAAAAATTACAAATTGTTTGTAGGATTTATAAATTACTCTACAGTGAGACTAGTCTCAGAACTATGGTCTCATCACTCCCTCCTCTTTGCACCTGTGCAGGTGGTTCCATCAGCGGCGAGTTCGAAGCCTTCGTCACAGTTACACAGGTAGGAGCCGTAAGTGTTCATACAGCCATGAGTGCAGGGGTCTGTCTCACACTCGTCTATGTCTAAAGAGAAAAAACATGAGACAGAGAAAGAAATGCAGTTTTTAAATTCAACTTTTATCTAGTTTAACAGCCTGCCAGGTCATTTTGCACCCTTCTCTAAATATTTACTGAATAACAATCTCATCCAGCCTATCAAGGTCAGTACGAGCATTTAAATCCTACAGTGTTTTCAAACCAGTGTTTTTATGATTTGTTCAGTCTGCTGCTAACAACACTTAATGTGAAATACCGCACCCAAACTTAGTGATTTATTTAATTTTATTGTTGTATTGTGTAATTTTTTTGTGGCAATTATTTTATTGGATTTGCTAAGCCAGTATTATTTCTTTATGACCTTAGGACTAGTAATCACATGCCAAATGGAGAGAGGTGAGCTGGTTTACCAGACATTTAGCAGACACTGTGTTTGTTTAGTTCCAGACAAGAAACAAAGGGATACAAGGGTTATAATATACACACAGACCAGACCAGAAACACCTGGTAATAATTACTGGGAGATATTACAAACAACACTTAAGCGACAGCAGTAAACAAGGGGCGGAGCTAGGAAGATGGGGTTGGGCGGAGCCTAAGAAACTATTTGCTTGCTGGAATGGCTTGAGTAGTTGCTGCACATGGACGTAGACCAAACTGGTTTCATTAACTCTTGCATTGGATAACCTAAACTTAAGAGACAGACATTTATCACACTGTATTATAATATCAGACCAATTCGATACGTGATCCTTTCATGTTATTTTTTCCTCCCAGTTTAGTCACAATACTAACAGTATTCTGTGTGTGTGTGTGTGTGTGTGTGTACCTTGGCATGTTCTGCTGTCAGTATTCAGATTAAATCCTGGGTTGCAAGAGCAGGAATATGAGCCTGGTAGGTTGGCACACAGCTGCTGGCAGTAACCATAGCGGCACTCATCAATATCTGGATGGGAGACAATTAAACAGTTTGCATTGATTTCTGAGAATAGAAGCTTAATTTGCTTGTTAGCTAAATCAGCCTTTCAGCTTCAGTACAAGACTAATCACATCTTGGCTTAAGCAAATTACATTTTTTGAACTAAATGAATGATGTGTAGCTAAGGCGGTATAATCAATGGACAGTTTCCAGAAAATTGCCTATAATAATAATAGAAATGTACATTTCCTGAAGAAAACGCTATGGTATTTCTGGTGGTTGCTGGGTGGTTGGTATAATGTCCCAGATGTATAATATGTGAAGTAGTGGTTAGTGATTACTTGGATTGTGCTAGGTGATTATTAAAGTATTCTAGGTGGTTGCTAATGTGTTTCTAAATGGTTGCTATTGTATCTCTGGTGACTGCTATAGTGTAAAGCTATAGTATCCCACATTGCTGATGTGATGTTTTTGTTTGTCCCAAGGTGGTATAAGTAGGTTACAAACTTTTGCTCAGTATTCATTACTACAGAGAAAAAAAAAAAGAAAATAACAGCTGCTATGCAGAACCACATGTCTGACTGAAAAGCTGCATCCTGAACAGCACAGACTTGGAATGGTGTTGATATCAATTTATATCAATTACTTATGATAAATAGCTTCATTTCTCAAAGCTGAGCAGCAGATTTGTAAAACCTTGCACATTCCATTCAGACAATAAAGCTCTTGTACTTGTTGAGAATGTTACAAAATCTCACATATTCTGTCTGTTTGTTTAGTTTCTTATTTGTTTAGACTGTTAGGGGCCTGCATGGTGTAAACACAGGCCAGAGGAAAAAGTGGGTCTCCACACAGACACCTGGGCTTGAATCCAATTAAAAAAAAAAAAAATCTCTGCTTGGTTCTGCTTGAACATGTTTTTCAGTGACATACACACTGTTCTCAACAACTGCCTTGAAACTACATGTTGACTCTTTTCCACATTTTCTTTCCCATGACAGCACTGACTGACTGGCACTCACCCTGGCACTGACCAGCCACCAGCCAGTAGCCCTCCGTACAGGAGCAGGTGTAACCGCCCGGTGTGTTTATACAAACCTGTGTGGGGTTGCACTGATGAGATTGTGCCTCACACTCATCAATATCTGCAAGAGAAAAAAGGAGAAGAGCAAAAAGGGCAAAAAGAGAAGAGAGGAGAAACAGAGATGAGAAGTGTAAGAGAAGGAAGCAAATGAAAAAGAGCAAGGCAAAAACACATGCGAAGAGAGGAGAAAAAGAGGAAAAGACAAGACAAGAAGACATGATGAAAAGTAGAGAATAAGAGAGCAGATGAGAAAAAAAGATGAGAATAAGAGGAGAAAAAAATAAGGGAAGAGACAACGACAAAAAGGAAAAGAGAAGATTGGAGAAGAAAGGAGAGAAGAGGAAAGGAAGAGAAGATGACAACAAGGGAAGAGAGGAGAAGAAAAAAAGAAAGGAGAAAGAGTAGAGAATAAGAGAGAAAGAGAGAAAAGAAAAAAAGTTATTATTAAAGATGTCCATAGATAATTATAAGTCACACAATGTCAGAAACCACACAAGCATGTCTTAGATAACCGACCTAACCCTAACCTCCATGCAATTTGGGGCGTGTGTGGTTTGGGACGATTCAGGCTTACAGTTTTTGGCTATATGCTTCCATTATTTAGCCACATTAGCCAGCTACAGTGCAAAACATAAGAAGCAGATATCAAACTGTGTTGTGTGTTCATTCCATCAAGCTACACGAGACTTGCCTGTCATTTCTTAAGTAGAAGTACATTCCAGACAGGACTCTAATTGTTGTATTCTGATGTTAAACTTTGTTTACCCCTCCCCATCTCAAATGTAGCTGACAAGACAAGGCATGTTTGGCTACACGTCTTCATATGAAATAAAGAGAGCCCAGGGCAAACTGTATATGGAACAAAAAGCTCAGTAACGGATATTCTACACCCTGGGAGTATGCAATCAGGTCCCCTCACAGCTTCAAATACATCACCTTTTAATCATCACCAGCCATCTAAAAATAACAATCCACAGAGTTGTGCAACACAGTTCCCAAAGTGGAGCTTGAAAGTCTCTCTTTCTCCCTCTTTCATATCACTGCATCCCATACCCAGCATATTTCCTTATGTGGAAATCACAAACCCATTCGCTTCTCAGACAGTGAAGTCACAAATTTAAAAAGAAAGCAAAGGGTGGATATGTGTGTGAGTAGAGGGCCGGCTGAGTGTTAACTCCAGATAATTATTCTTGTTTATTCAGGCACCGGTGGTGACCGATAGAGGAAGGCGCTGAGGGAGCCATTGTCTAGCGCAGGGGTTCAGAATCAGGCCGCATTCCAGCCCAACCTTTCCAGGCCGGCACCTGCTAGCACTTAAAGGGAAAAATCAAATTTACATAATTTCTACCCCAAATGTATTCCATCAGCCATAACTTGTTTAGTGCAGATGGTATAACATGTAACAATACAATGAATATGGCTTTACCTTACATACAGAGAGTCTAACTCATCACACACTCACCTCAAACTGTGTGTCTTTCAGAAATCTCTCACAAAATTGTTTGTGATTTCTGTGGCATGCTTTGATTAAAATCCGAGTTTCCAGATAGCTGCTATTGCTGTGTTAGCATACTTTTGCCCACATAAACCACAACCTCAGAAACCACATGTCTATTTGAAATCACTTAACAGCTTGACATGGTTTGAGGCATGTGTGTGATGTTTTTTTGCCAGTTTGCTCGATGCTAATTATACAGATATTAGCTTCCATTACTTGCTAATTACTTGTAAATCCTCCGCTCCTCCAAGGAACTTCGTCTGGGTCTGCAATTCCTAAGCACAAGGCAAACCCTGTCCAGATTCTTCTCTTTTGTGGTTCCCCACTGGTGGAATGAGCTGCCTAAGCTGACAAGAGGAGCAGAATTCCTCTCTATCTTCAAAAAACTCCTGAAGACTCATCTGTTCAGAAACCGTCTCCTCTCCTAATGCACTTGCATTACTCTTAATTCTCTCCCCTGGTTCTCACACTGTCCTGAATGGGTCCTCATATAATCAGTTGTTTTGGATAAAAGCGACTGCCAAATGATTGTCATGTAGTTGCATTAACCTGACATAGTAAACTGATTGAATACAGTGATGTGCAAAGAGGGAGCAAACTGTAAATTAGACTATTGCTAACTTTCTGCACACGTCAGTGAGGAATGGGCAATCGTGGGCAAGGCATGTGGGTTACACATGCGCCACAGCAGGGCAGACTTAGCAGATGTGAATCAGGGCGAGGAGAGCTGGGCCGTTTTTGGAAAGGTTCACTTCAGGTCCTTATATAGACTGATTTGGAGGAACACAGCATAGGCCTGAACTTACCACACACATCATTCACACAAAACGGGAAAGATAAAGAGAAAAAGAGACCGACTAAGGGGAACAGATTAGGAAAAAAGGGATAAATTGTGTGTCGAGAGAAAGAGAGAGAGAGAGATATCAAACACTGCGGGCCAATTTTCCACACACAACTTAGCCCTAGACCTAAAGGAGGTGACAGTGGAATATATAGCCATTGATTTGGCTTCAAAATCAGCTTCAGTTATGTGATGGCTTGCATACAAGCTGGCAAATCCTTATAGCAGTCTCAGCAACTGCACAGAACGGCAGACCATTCACGCCACACGTATGCGCTGGTTGCTTACGCTAGATTAAAATAAAGAGATTTTAGTTCAAAGGAAGAATGAACAAAATCCATTACACAACATGACCACCTTTACTGCATTTCTCCTTCCTGGTGGGCCTGTTCAGTCAAGCAACACCTTTGCAATGTTTAAAAGATTCAAATACTATAGCTGGATTGTATAATTAAGGCCAGACATAGTATACAACTCGTTCAGTGTAGGTCGGTCAGCAGGGTCTGGTGTAAACCAAGGGAAGCCAGCCTATGTTGAGGTCTACGTGGAGTGGAGAGAAATTTCTAAATCGGGGTTTTAGTAGAAGATACCGAGCTGATTAATTAATGATGCTTTTTAAGATGACTGCTACTAATCTATTAGGTTATTTACCATAGAGCTAAAAGGATTTGAGGGAAGTGGGGCATCGTTAGTGAAATTAGCTTTGTATCTCGCATGCAAAAGTAAAGCAGCAAACTTTGGCTTATGATCTAACAAGTAAAAAAATTAAATCCGTAAGAAATCAAGTAGTTCTCCTGTGTCTGATTTGGCACTAATGTTAACTAAACTGATACCATGCTGATGAATGACTCACTTGCCTGCTATAGAAACCCCAGTTCTGTCAGTCTTTCTGAACCACAATTTTTTCAGTGACATCATCTGTCTGTATGCTGACCTCACCAGTAGACCTCCGTGGAGTTAACGAACATACGAAACGGTCTACCGCTCTCCAGTCACACCTCATTTGCTACAGGCGTCACGGCAAAGGAAGAACATGAGCGTTGTAGCAAAAACCAACACCAGATTCTGAGAAGACTTCAATCTAACTGGTCACTCCACTGTTGCCAGCCCATTCAGTGTAGTGTAAATTGTCTGAATTTACTTATCCATGCTTCACCTGTAAATGAGTTCTTTGTAGGGCTGCCAAAGTTAACATATAATTAGACTTTGATGCAATAAATTACTCATAACACCACTCATTTTGCCTTTCTCCAACTCATCTGTAGTCTTAGGCTGAAGCCCAGCAGCTCACTTAGCAACTGTAGCCCTTTGGAATACACCTTCCGCAGACTATGTTTGATGGCACCTATGGGAAAATGAATGAGCAGCAAACTAACAAGAGCAACAACAAATTAGAGCTCCAGTTCCCCTCTAGAGCCACAACTGTAACATTTACATTTACAGCAATTTATCAGACGCTTTTATCCAAAGCGACTTCCATTCTCTAACTACAGGGGACAATTTCCCTGGAGCAAATTAGGGTTAAGGGTCTTGCTCAGGGACCCAGTGGTGGTGTGCTGAAGGTAGGATTCGAACCCATGACCTCTTGGTCTAGAGGCAAGTATCCTACCCACTACGCCACCACCACCCCATGAGCTGTATTAACAAGAAGTGGCCACTATCACGAAGGACTGGAAACCATTGACTGTATATACAGTATATACATGCATTGTGTGGAACATTCTGTCACTGTTGCTTTAACTGAACATTGGAAACCATGTAACCCAAATCATTTCCATAATTACTCTTTGCTAGAGTGGCGCAGACATGTGGGTGTGGTTTAGAACACATTATGACTGACTTGTGACAGACAGTCTAAGGGGCAATTATGTTTTTTGTCTTCCACGATTGAGTGCCAATGGCAACAGTGGGGCTTTCCCTGTCCTCCGCACTACACACACACACACACACACACACACACACACACACACACACATACACAAGACCAGGACATGGATTCAAACTCCCAACCCTGGAGGTGTGAGGAAACAGCGCTACCCACTGCACCATTGTGGGGCCAAAAGCCACAAGTTTCAGCCCTTAAAGCGAACTCAGATCAGTTAGTCAGCATGTTTTGCATATATGTGAACTCAGACCGCTCTGAAACAAACCGAACTGAGACACATTGGGAGTCGGTCTCAGTTCAGTTCGCTCTCGGTCCGTGACACAGTTCGCGCGTTATAAACACAAAGCGCTCCGGATACACTTTGACTGTTTTCACCCACTAGGCTTGCCGTAGGTAGATCATCTGATCATGTGCTCTCCATCAGTTAAAGAAAAATAGTAACAGAGATCTTTGTGGAAAATGTAGAAGTTCGGTGGAGCTTTTAACCGTCTGCTCTTGGAGAAAACATTCCCAGCAATGGGGAACGTGAAGAAACAGTGGTGGCAGGTAGGAGGAGGAACTAAAGTGTGAAAAAGAGTTCCTTTCGAATGATCTCATACTGTGAACAGGGAAAAAAAGAGTTCCCATTCTGCTGGTCCACTTTCTGCTGGTCCACTTTTTGGACTACTTCTAAAGGACCGAGTTCGGTTCCTTTAAAGAGGACTAGAAGTGTAAACTTTACATTTCTTTAGGGTGCCTGTATTGGCGTTACAGTAAAGTGCAGGTTCTAACTGTGTCCAGAAGAAGTCCAGAGTGTAGCATGAACCAGGATCTAGTCATTTATGTGCATTTATGTGCATTCATGTGCGTTTATGTGTGTTTATTTGCGTTTATGTGCGTTCAGAGCCCTGATGGCCTGAGGCATGAAGCTGTTGCACAGCCATGCAGAACCGGAGCGAAGGTTTTGGTGTCTGTGTTCAATCTAGAACCACTAAAAATCTGCAAAGCCGTTACCTTACTGCTAACAAACAGCTAGAATATATGGTTGCTAAAAGAAATGATCATACAAATGTTTTTTCTTCCTTGTTTTTTTTTATACTCGTGGTTCTAACTGAAGGTCTAGCTCTAATAGTCCCGGTTCGTCTATGGCAGCAGGACGCAGGGGGTGCAGAGACATTACAGCACTCTCGGGCAGATGCAAAAAAATAAATATATATCAACGTCAGAAGTAATTTTCCTGTTATTTGCCCAAGAATTTAATGTTTATGTTTTGAGAGTAATTCGAAATACTGGATTATTGTAATTATTCAAATAACATCAAGCCATAACCACAAGAAGTAGTGGTCATGGCTTGTTGATCCTTTAATTATTAATAATCAGTATTATTAATTATTAAAATAACACAAAGCTGTAACCATGGGAAGCAGTGATGTTGTGGGCAGTGGTCCAGCACACCCAACCCTGAATGTTTTATGAATAAATGCAAATTTTTATGAAAATATTTAAAATCTTTCCAATCTTTCTTTCCAATCATACATTAAATTCCTCTAAAGTAATGATCGTACATTTGGCTCCTCTTTGGAAATTTAGATTTTATGTTTGATTTCTTATAAATACCAGCCTACACACTTTACCAGAATCTTGTGGTAGAGCTCAGAAGCATTTTGTTTTAATTTTGCTCTGAAATAATTTGACACTGGTGCATTTTTGAGTGCATATATCAAGACTATTGGGCTGAGATAGACCCTTTTTGTTATGGTTGACAGACGCTAGAGGCCGTCCTTTTCTATTTTTGTAAGGAGCCTTTCTTTTGACATGGCTGAGCACGCATCATTCTGGTTTCGTTGTGTTTGCTCCTGTCTCCTTTATTGGCTGATTTATGTTAGGCCCCCATGCCCATTTGTTTTGTGTAAACAGAAGTTAAAAAACATTGAAGTCTGCATTTGCGCCTGCCTTCCCTGTTGAGAAATGGGATATTGTATTTACTAATCTATTGGGCTGAGATAACCCCCCAGTGTTCTGAGATCCTTCTGTATTTACTGATCTGTAAACTTTAACTGGTCCCACCAACCATATTTACCACCCCACCCCTGTCGACAAAAATACCAGAGAGTAAAAATTTGAATTTCTCATTGTCTCTGCACCGGTGAACAAAATGTGTACGTCTCCCTGGTCGACAAAAAATTCTCGGCACTTGTTTTCATCTCTCCTTGTTGAAAAATGATTTCAGATCACATCAATACTTTGTTTGTACTTTTGTCCCTTTGTTTCTGCTTCAGAGACAAACTTTGGTTTTCCATTCAAATCGATGAGACAGCTTAGGGGCATGGACTCACTCCGGCTGCCCTCGTCTTTATCCCTCGCCTCCTTGTTTCTTTCTTGTCTCTTTCTCGCCTCTGGTTGCAGCTGCAGAGGCTTTTCCAGAGGCTGCATCTCCAGGTGCCACATTGAGGATGGCCTGCATTATTAAGCGAGGGGGAGCAGGAGCGCTCCGAAAACGGTGAGCGAGGGAAGGAGCGAAGAGAGGGACGGCATGAATAAGGCATGAGATCTTTGATAACAACACGTGAAAGGCTTGCTGCCCTCACATGGGTTTGAAGGAGGCCTGTTCGGGCCATTAGAACACACATTAGGCTTGGAACGGACATTCTGATCCCAGGAACTTTGGCTGGAGGAAACGTTAAAGTCTTGATCTCAGCTCCCGCAAACATTTTGCTCAAATCAGCTCAGAGTTACAGAGAAAGTAACACTGAAACACAGTTCCCACCCATTATACAGACTCTTCTCTCTTCTTCCATCAGGGAAATGGTATTGAAGCTTCTGCATGACTGTGTCACAGTTTCAGGCCATCAGAGCAGTGAATGCACAAAAATATCTAGTCCCTGCATAACCACGTACATTCCAGTGAACTCACTTTATTTTCACTGTACAAATTTACATTTACGGCATTTGGCTGAAGCTCTTATCCAACTATTCAAAATCCACGTCAACTATACAACCAAGATACTGCACATTCGGTGCACCTATACCGCACCTGTCATATAATAATTAACCAACACCTGCCAAACAATGCCAGGCGAACACAAACCATAGAGAAGTCAAGAGAAGAGAAAGCTGTTTTTATTTATTTATTTATTTAAGTAAGCAGTAGAATACAAGACGTAGTTAGTCGCCGTGCTCCTTGAAGAGGTGGGTATTCAGGCGACACTTGAAGACACGAAGGACTCCTGATCTGATCAGAAGAAGGAGTTTGTTCCACCACTAGGGGGCGAGATTGAGAAGAGTCTTGACGCAGGTCTTCCTCTTCTTTTGGGCAGCGTAGGCTCAAGACGAGCCGTGCGTGAAGCCCTGAGAGGATGAGAAGTGACACGTTGTTTAATCAGTGCTGTTATGTTTTGGGGTGCAAGTCCAGTTTTGGCCTTGAAAGCACTTGAAACTTAATGTGAGCACCACAGGGAACCAGTGAAGGTTCCTTAGTAAAGGTGTGGTGTGAGTGAACTTGAACACTAACACTAACTATTACACTCTGGACCTCCAACAGCACCTTCTGTTTACACTACAGACACACGGATGTCCTGGTATTTGATTTGATAAACATTAATCCACTTTTGTTCATTGTGGTTGAATGTAACTGCCTCTTGTGCAAAAAATATTCTTACAGTGCAATATTAGTCACTCTGGAAGGTTTACATCCCATTCACACTACAGTTACTCTGCTGTACTGTTCATCTGTGTTATTTCTATCATTCCCTGCACTTCATTCAATGCTGTCACAGCATCCTGTGCAAGATCTTTCACAAGATCTGTGAACTTTCTGGAAAATCCGCAGAGGGAGGAGCTCTGAAGAACAGCAAATGGTGAGCATGTAGGAGAACAAACATAAGTTCCAGACTGTTTTACTGAAATCAGAGTTTACTGATACACTCTGTGTTCTGAGAGTAAACACCGGTTCTAGACTGTTCTACACCGGTTATATTTACTGAATCAGAGTTTACTGATACACTCT
>JBBPCW010000147.1:18540539-18551944 GCA_037974425.1 Phenacogrammus interruptus
CACACACACACACACACACACACACACACACACACACACACACACACACACACACACACACACACACACACAGAGTCTCCTTCTAGCATTCTAGGACTAGCTTAATACATAAGAGCATCCAAACACAACAACAAATACTCCTGAAGTGTGTTTTTCTTGCTGTGATGAAGTACATCTGTCAGTGTCCCTATTATAGCTCACGTTTTATTGGAAGATTATGAAACTAGAATTAGATACTCAAATTAGAGTTTATTCCCCAGGCAACTTTTATCAGCTGTTTCTTCTGTTTGTTAGTTTTAAGATAAAATAAGATAAGATAAATCTTTATTAAACCCACAAGCAAGAAATTAGCAAATTTAAGCAATGAAGAAAAGCTGAAGCACACTTTTCAGTTTGAAATTTTAAGTTACAGCAAAGCTCACATGCATTTCTCACCTTGTTTCTTCAGCTTCTCAATCTGCTCCTCCTTGAGGTCCAGCTGGTCAGTGAGCCGAGACGCCGACTCTAAAGCAGCATTTGCCTCGTCCAGATTCAGCTTCGGCAAGAGAAACACACACAAGATTACACACAGTAAAGTTTGTGGATAGGTAGGGTTCAAGACAGATAGAGACAAATGGAGGGGATGTCTGGATCCTTTTTGGACATGTGATAATCTATTTGAGTGGAAGGATGCGTAAAACCCTAATGGGAGGTCAGAGTGTAAGTAGTTGTAGAAATGGTACCCTGATGGGTTTTGTTTGTTTCAAATATAAAAACATCTCAACAGTACAAGTGGACAAATTAGTCTTTTGACAGAAAGTGAGTGTGTGTGTGTGTGTGTGTGTGTGTTTTTAATGATACCTGCAAGGCAGAAGCCTTGTCCTCCAACACTTCTGCTTTCCGTCGCCATTCCTCCTTCTCTTTCTTGTGCTTTTCTAACTCTAATGAGTACATGGCTTTCTCCTCTGTGTGAGAAAATGAGAAAATGGGGTTTTAACAGTGTTACTACAATCTGATTCTATTGTTCACAGCACACCAAGACAAAAAAGGTTCAATTAGGTATCACAATCTATTTAGACAGTGACAGATACACAGACAAAATAGACGAATAGATGAACAGACAGACAGATTTAGACAGACAGCTAGACATTTAAAAACTGCTCTACATGTAGTTTCAGTTGGCAGATCAAAGTTTTTGTATGCAGGGCTTGCCTTGCTGGAACTGCTCTAGCACCATCTGCAGGTTAGAGAGGGACACTGCATACTGGTTGACCTGTTCCTGAGATGCACGGAGCTGGATCACAGCTTCATCTCTCTGCCTGACTACTCCATTCAGCTGTTCCTGAAGAGACTCGACCTGCAGACTGGCCTGCTGACTGCATGTAGAGACATATAGAGAGGGATCAACAAAGTGAGACCACCTTATAGTTTTTATATATACATGCAGATTCACAGAATATAACCCTTAACAGATTACATGTATACTTGCATGTTATTGTCAGTGTGTCAAAACTCTACCCACCAGAATTCCCCCCTGCAAGGAAAAGTCTTTGTACAAAAAACTAGAGTTGCCTGTGTATTGTTTGAATGGTTTAACACAGTGATGTGTAATAATTGAAAATTTATTTACTTCAATATCTGGTATAAAAAACACTTTAATAGAGGCACACTCACTCCCCAGATAAACAGTTTATCAACTTTTGTTATATATGACAAATGACATTCGCTCAAACCTGGCGTTTTCCACAGCGCTGCAGGACGATGCCAATTTCTCATCCAGCACTGCCACCCTGCGTCTCAGCTCACTCTCGCGGTCCTCAGCCGCCAGTGCCTCTCGCGTGTACGTGTCTTCAATCTCCAGCAGGTGATTCCGCAAGCGTTCCAATTCCAGCTTCTGCCTCTGTTCCTTATCCTTCGTGTGTTGGAGCTACAAAGACACATACAGTTGATATTATGAACTTATTGGTGAGTTAGTTATTGATTAGTTTTAAAAAGAAATCCACAGAGTGTTCATTCTTGTCAAAAGCTGAAAAATAATCACATTTAAATCACACCCAATTTCACCAGTTTCCATACACAGAATGCTACTAAGGTAGGGCAAGTAAATAATGTTTTCCAACTGCTGCTACCCCATAAGAGAAGAAAACTAAAAGCTAATTCTTTTATGTCAAGTAACTGACACCCTGCTTAGTATCACCAAGGAAAAGAGGAGAGCGAGGATCAATCTTGCCCACTCTGAGAAAGGACATAACTCCCAGTAGTGGGGGTCTATAACATCACTGGGAATTTTCATAAATTATTTCAGAAATTATACAGCCAACTCATCGGGACAGTTGTACTCGAGTTAGATCTCGAGAGCCTTGATCATATTCCTTTCAGTTTATTTTTCTTCAATGTATTTCTTGTAGGTAGTGTCAGAAGTGATTCACTTACACAACCGATTATTTTCAGAGGGACAAGCTGGCTCACAGTGAGTCTCATCAGAACTCGCTGGCTTTTTGTAGCTTGTTAGTGATAAGGCTAGTAGGCAAGTAGATATATGTCTTGTTCTTTCTGTGGTGTGTTGAGTGACTCACATTGCTTGAGGGTGTATCAGGTTCTGAAACCTGGAGAAAAAGACCCACACTTGCGCCCAGGCATATAATTTATTGACAGCTACCAGACTGTGAGGATAACTTCACCAATACTGCTAGAACTACTGAAAAAGTAAAAGTGAGCCAAGTCAAGCATGCAGTTTGCATGACACTAATTGCGAAGACATATTTAGCTATTATTTTTTAACTACACTAGCTGTTCTCAAAATATGTCTGGAGTGATAGTCCGGAGTGAGAGAAAATGCATAAAGATTTCCTACCAAACTATCACAGATAAAAGGATTAGAGTGAAAGAGTGGGAGAGCACAGAAGCACAAGACAATGCCACACCAAACACACCTCTGTTCCTCTCAGTTTCTCCTACCTCACTCTGTAGGGCTGATGTCTCCATCTGCTTCTGTTTTAGAGCCAGCATCACTTGGTCCCTCTCCTGTTGGAATGCTATGGCCTTCTCCTGCATGGACCTCAGTTCATTCAGTAGTTGGTTAAGCTCTCCAGACTTTCCCTGACAGACACATACAGTTTAGCATAGCTCTGAGCCAAATCAAATCCAAGTCAAATACTGAGATATAAATTATAATATAAAGTACACCTTAGTTTACATATGTAGTTATGCTTGTGCACACATCTGCTCACACATACTTGTTCTCGATCTTTCAGCAACTTTTCCACGGCTGTAGCCTTCTCGCTCATTGCTTTCCACTCAAACTCGCGTTCCCTTAGCAAAAGCGACACCTGCATGTTGGTCTCCTGCAGAGCGCGGAACTCTGTCTCCTTCTCCCGTGATTTCAAAGTCACTAATTCATTCTCTTCTTTCAGCTTCTTAACATCCAGCTCCAGAATCAGCGCTCGCTCCTTCAGATTTGTAACTGCCTGCTTCAAGACCTCATTATCATTTTCCCGATTTCGCAGGTTTTCACTCACCTGTAGAAAGCAGATGGAAACATAATTATGTAATGACAATTTTTTGTCATGGTATTCAACATAAACTGTCAACTGCCACACGTTTGGAGGCATTCTTGGACCCTCTGCTCAATATTCACATGCATTGTAGTTTCCTTTCCATTTTAGTGGATCATGAGCAATTGCTTCTGTATTAGAATTAGAACTTCTAGACACACCGCTAGATGTGCCAAAAGCATCCTGTTACTTTGATTTTTCACTTGTAGTTGATGAGAAAATGGATGTCTACCATTCACTTTTGTAGGTTAGATTAGAGCCAATAGTGACCACAAACCGTGCAGCGTCACACCGGGTCTTACTCGATAAGTTTGCACCACCTTGATAAAGAATTGGATGCAGTTTGAGTGATTTGAAAAATGTATGAGTGCAATAAATAAATAAATAAATGAATACATTGTGTGACTCTTGACTACTGAGGTGCTTTTTCCAAGAAGTGTCACAGCTCCAGTGCTAAACCAAAGAAACAACATTCAGACACCAAACACGTCTTGGATCGTCGACAAAATCTAGAATTATGGTCAATTTGATCAACTTTAATAATTAGAAGAACAGATTATGGTTTGCTATGATTCATGTATCCAAGATAAATTCCAAAACTGTGAGTATCTGTTAATTCCTAAAGTACCGCTCACCTGGTTCAGTTGGTCTCCCTTGGTCTTGATAAGGAGATCTTTTTCTCGAAGGGACCGCTGTAGGGTGTCCATCTTCTCCCGTGCCTGCCTCAACTCCTCTGCATGGCCTCTCTGTTCACTCTCGGTCAAAGAAGCAGAATTTGACAAACGATGGTTGTTCTCTTGAAGCGTTCTAATCATTCTCTCCTTCTCTGCTAGGACTCTCTGTAAGGATTCCAATTCCTGACCTAGACTCTCGCTTTGGAATGATGGTGCCGCTCCCTGTAGGCTTGAGTGTGCTACAGCAACCTGGAGATGCTCAACCTGGGGAGCTGGTGTGGAAACATCTGGGGTCGGTGTAAAGCTGTCCAGCTTTCCAAGCAGGACGTCTTTGGTGCTACTAAGTTGGCTGATAGTCTGCTGGACCTGTGCAAGTTCTTGACCTAAACAGCCCAGCCTTTTCTCCTTCTGCTCATAACTCTGGATTAGTCTGGTGTAATCAACAGAGAGTTTGGAGCTGCAGTCACTGTCAGCGGACACTTGTCCCTGGAGTTTGAGGAGCTCCTCCTGAAGTTGGGCAGATTCGTGCTGCATATTCCTCACTGTGGTGATCACCTGCTGTTTCCATTCTTCCATCTTCTTGACCTGCTGCTTAAGGTTGTCACGCTCCTGCAAAAGTTCTTCAAACTGATTGCTGCTCACACCACCCTGCCCAGAACTACTGGAGTCTCCACTGGAAGCCTGAAGGACAGTGACCAATGTTTGACATTTCTGTGTTAGCGCATCAATCTCTATGTCCTTCTCGCGAATGATTCGGGATAAGTTCTGAATAGTCTCTCGGAACATTTCCTGACTGCCTGAAGGGTCACTCATGGTAGACAGGCGCTGGTTTTCTTGTTGGAGTTTAAGCAGAGCAGCTTCTTTGGCTGCAACAATATCCATAATGCGATGATACTCTGAGCGCAGCTGACTGTTCTCACGTGTCTTCTCGTTCAGCACAGCAAGCACTTGTTCTCGTTCCACTGCATAAGCTTGAATCTGCTGCTGGAGCAACAGAATTTCCTGGCCATGTCCCCCTGAAACTCGAGCATGCAGTGCTTGGATTTCTAGATCCTTCTGAAGTACTATTTGTGAAAGTTTGCCCAGTTCATCACGAGAGACTACAAGCTGATCCAGTTGTTTGGTCAATGAAAGATTCTTCTCGTTCAACTGGATAATCTCGGTCTCCT
This sequence comes from Phenacogrammus interruptus, assembly GCA_037974425.1. Classification (NCBI taxonomy): domain Eukaryota; kingdom Metazoa; phylum Chordata; class Actinopteri; order Characiformes; family Alestidae; genus Phenacogrammus; species Phenacogrammus interruptus. The sequence continues at coordinate 18,545,916 of JBBPCW010000147.1, forward strand.
TCTCCTTAATACCCTTCACGAGTCGCTCAATCTCCACCTTTGACAGATCGTGCTTCTCGTTTCCATTCTCACCACTGAGAGAATGAGTCTTGTCTTCCTGAAGGATGTCTACAGTCTGAGGCTGATTTTGTCTCTGCATGCTAAGGGTTTCCACCTCTGACTGAAGCCTTGTAATATCCTCATCTTTGGCACCAATGAGTCTTTCGTAGTTAAGTGTGCTTTGCTCATGTCTTGATCGAGCTTGCTCCAGTTCACTTTGCTGCACCTGTAGACTGTGCTGGGATTGTAAAAGCGATTCACGCTGTTCTTCTGAGGCCATTCTTAAAACTGTTGCCTCTTCCTGGAGCTTATCTTTGGCTGATTTGAGCTGTGCAACTTCTGTTTCCAGCTCAGTGATAATATCCAGTGTCCTCGGTTCAGACATCAGCTGTGGTCTGGTCTGCTGGTCCCTCAGACGATCAATTTCTTCTTTTAGATGGCTGTTCTCCTCTTTCATGGCACCAAGCTGCTTGTCCTTCTCCTCTGCTGACTTCCTAAGAGCATCGCTTTCTTGCTTTGCCTGCAAGTTACTGGCTTCTAATTCCCTCTGCATATCAGCAACGTGAACTTGGAGTGATGCTACAAAAGCATCCTTCTCCTGTAGAAGCTCAGTGAGCTGCTTCTGCCCAGCCACAGTAATGTCCAACATCTCACTGGTGTCTTTATGGTCAGAAGCCATCTGTTCCAGCTCACGCTTTAGTTCTGAGATCATAAGGTCCTTTTCTTGGTTTAGCTTCACGGTTCGCTCATGTTCCATCTGCAGCGCAGAAGCATCCATAGAGCGGGCTCTGGTCAGATCCTCAATGGTCCCTTGATATTGCTTAGCCTGCTCCGATAGCCGCTTCTCTAAGTGACTCAGTTCCTCATCAAGCTGGCTCTTCTCCAGTTTCAAAGCTTCAATGCGCGTGTCCTTCTCCAAGACTACTCTGCTTAAAGTCACTTGGCTATCCTGTACCTTCTGATTGAGATTCCCCACATCCTGACGAACCTGAACACACTCTTCTTTTAACTTTCTATTCTCTATCTTCAATTCAAAATCATCTGATGACACTTCCTCATATGACACCTTCAACTCTGATACTTGTCTCCTCAAATCATCAATCTCTTTATCCTTCTCTTCCAGAAGATTCTTTTGACTTTCAACTTCAGTCCCCTGCTTCCCTGCATGAAGTTCTTCATGAACAACAGAAAGCTGGGTTTCCTTTTCCTGTAGAAGTTTCTTAAGATTGGATGCTTCAAGACGTAACTCTTTACCAAGCTCCTGAGACTTGCTTAATTTATCCCTCAGCTCCTTCACTGTGGCCTCTAGTTGCTGTTTGCCCATGTGTAAGTCGTTGAGGGTAAAGGCACTCTGAGAGAGTTTCTGCTTCTGATCCTCCAAATCTTGGTGCAACACCTCCTTCTGATTTTGCGAGTCAGAAAGGTCTGACTTTAGACTGACAATTTCAGCTTCTGCCTGAGACCTCTGTGTAGCAAGCTGATCTTTCAGAGTGATGAGATGCTAAATAAAAAATACCCAAAATAAATATTAAATAAAGTGTTTATACAGCAGAAGAATTAGGTACCTCTAATTTAGGGTATCAAGTCATATAATAGTACACATGTAGTGTGTGGTCTAACACTAGAGACAAACCTGCGTGGCCTCTTGGTTCTGCCGGTCAAGTTCCTCTAGCTCAGCTGTAAGTGTCTCCACATCGAGATTGGCTTGCTTGAGAGCCTGCTCTCTCTGATCCAGCTGGGTCTTTAAGTCTGAGACTTCAAGTTGCAGGTCCTCAGAGGCCTGGGTTTGATGCAAATGTTCTCTTTCCTCTGTCAGTCGCAGCTTTTCAGCTATTGCCAACTGCTCAAGGTGATGGTGACAAAAGTGAAAAAGAGGAGAAGTACAATCACACCACACATCCTCATAATTTTAGAGGTGCTTTATTTTATCTCTCTTTTTTTTTTTTTAGATTGGTACATATATGCTACAAACACTGAAGCAACCCGAGGCAGACCATTGTAAAGTGCAACAGCACTTTTGCCTACAATCTGAGTACTTAGTGTTGTTCTTAAAATAAATTTTTAACAAAAGTAATGAAGGACACTAGTAGCCTTTGAAGCAACATCACTTAGGTGTGTAGAATTGTCAGCATGCTTACAGCGTGTACAGAGCATAATTCAGAGCACCCCCTGACATTCGGGAATGAAAGTGTGCACAGAACACATCAGCTTTGTCATTTTTGTTTACGAGAGTGTGTAAAACACAGCACAAACTATCAACTTAGTTAAAAACAACTTAGACTTTGAGCATGTTGCCAACTCCAAAATTAAGCATGACCTCAGATCAATAAAACTTTCTGATTGTGTGTAAAAATTATAATAACAAACCTTCTCTCTCTCTACTTCTTCTTTCTCCTGTGTCAGGGTACCGATGATTGTGTTTAGCTCTAGAATGTCAGCATGCTCAACTTCTGCCTTAGATTCACTCTGAAAAAACACATGTAAATATAATGCTAGACATATGAAGTATGATATGTTTATATTATGTACATTTAAAGTGTTAGGATAATAAGACACACAGACTTACATCACTGAGGGACTTCAACCTGGTTATCTCTTTTTCAGCAGCTACAAAATGAATGTGGCAAATAGCACTTGATTATTTTATTATAACTGCACATGACTAATCAATTCTTACTGATATAAATTGATTTAAATGTATTTAGATGTATTCTATGTCTGACTGGGTTAAGAATAAAAAAATGAATTACTTGCTGCCTTATCACAATTATATACAGACTATAACAAAACGTAAATCCTAAGCAAATCAAATATAAAACTACATTTTGATAACATCACAGTTACCTGTCAGTGTTTTCCTTAAGGACTGTATCTCGCTGTCCTGCTGAGCTTTGAACATGGCTTTGCCCTCCTGCTCCTGCACACGTGTCTGGAGTTCACTGACCGAACTCTGAAGACGACTGAGGTTCTGCAGAAGTTCTATGTTCTCTGCCTTGGCTTCCTCCTTCTCACGTTCCAATGCCATCCTCAGACACCCAGCCTCCTCAAGACTCGCCATCAGCTCTTCATGCGTAATCTTCTGATTCTTTGCCTCCTCTTGAAGGGAACAAATAGTGGACTGTAATTCCTTAAGTTGGGAAGAATCATGTGTTGCTGCTGGAGTAGCAACTGTGGCACCACCTGCTGGAGAAAGAAAAAATAAAAACCTCAAATTAGTTGAAGGGTTTACTCTAAAACTGGTAATGAATAATTAATAATGGCCTTTGGTATGATTTAGTAGCACATCGCACAATGTAGTTATTAGACGTGAACAAAAAAACAAAGCACATAATCTGTCACCAGAACTCCTCACCACTTTGTATTTGTTCTTCCAGCTCCTCTATCCTCTCCTCATACTCTGCCAGCTCTTCTCTGTGCCGTTTCGTGAGGTCAGACAGTTTCTGACGGTGAGCATCCTGTAATGCTGCCAGTTCATGCTGGTGCTCATCAACCTCCCGGCCCATCGTCTCTCGCAGCTCCTGATGTGTTAAATCATATTCATCAGTGTAATAGTAATAATAATAATAATAATAATAATAATAATAATAATAATAATAAATTATACTGTGTTATAAATAAATATGCTATTTATTATTTTATACATGCAATATCATTTTTCATGGCAATATCTGAGCTTTACACTGGAAAATATAACACTGAAAAGATAAAATGTTACATTTAAAAGAACAGATGAAAAAGTAGGTTAGTGATCACCAATGAATTATCAAATAAATAGTCTCACTCAGATTAAATCCACATAAAGAGAATAAACTTGCCTTGATGGTTCTCTGCAGTTTCAAAATTTCTCCCTGGTCCCCATTTTCTGCTCCTGGTATTTTTGATGCCTGATATAAACAAATACTGACTGTAAATATGCATCAATAAGTATATTGTACACAAACACAGTGACGAGTGTTACCTGGGCTACTCTTCTCCAGTGAGCCACATCTGCTTCCAATCGGTGCACCTCGCTGGACAGCCGGTTGATTTCCTGCTGTGACCACAGCACATCGCTCAGGTCCACCTCGTCTCCATGGAAACCGTGATGGGCAGTTGTGGTGCGAGACAGGTAGGTGGAGGAACTTGTAGTGGTGGCACCAGTGGTGACAGCAAGCACAGCAGGACCAGATGTGGAAGAGGTGATGTCCTCGTCAGAGCTTCTGAACTTCTGAACTTCTTCCTGCAAAGTATTTTGCCGGGCCTTCAGATGGCTAATCTCTACCTGTAATCACACAAACACACTTTATTCATTATTAGCTCAAATAAAACACTGTAGAACACAGAGCTAGTTGATTTGACAACATACTGTTATTGCACTTTTCTGGGTACTGTCAGTTTCATTTTAATCATGTGGCACCTGTCCTCCCTTTTGCTTCTGCATTTCATATCATGCATATCAAGAAAGAGTTATGAAAAAGTACTGAAGTATTGCAACTACATTATTGCCATCCCCTCAGAAAAATATAATGAGACGGTCACCTCCTTCTGCTGCAGGAGAGTCCTGTACTCCAGTGACTGCTGCTTGACCTGGATCTCTGCTGCCTCCAGCTTCTCCTCCAGCTCTGAATTGATCCTCCTGACACGCTCATACTGAGATGAGGGAAAGAAAAAAAAAATAGAGGTACTCACAACTTTCATTTTTATGATTATATATATATTTAATCTTGGGGGGCCAACCCCCCCAAAATGATCCCAAGCCACCCTAGATATATAGTCATTATTCTACTATTTTTAAATTATATATCCAAACATACAAGATATCACTTAGTGCAGATACGCACTTTACAAATAGAAACAAGACTATGAATTAAAAATAATAAGTCTAGCTATCATTATTAAATTGAAATGATGTACTGGCTGTTGAAGCTGCTGTAGGTAGCAGGCGGGCATTAGGACCCAGGCAAAGCTACACTGTGCTGCTTTTTAGCGAGTAGCAACCGGAGCCCGTTAGTAATATTTCTCTGTTAGCGTCATTTGTACTCAGTTCAACAGAACAATACTATGAGTGTCCATAACTGTTCACTGCTTAACTTTACTTGTTTCCTTAAGTGAAAGGAAAGGTTTGGTGAAAAGTATTCAGCCCTCTATACACGTTAATTCCTTCCTACAACCCTGGGGGCTAAGCTGGGTCTTCCGTGCTAGTGACGTCCATGTTTTACAGTAGGCATTCTCGCCCCCTACAGTGCAATTCGGCTAGGTATACATCTGCGCTAAATTATCAAGGTGAAAGTCATCATAGCTTGCGTAGTATAGACCCAGCTCCCAACCCAACTTTGTGAATAGATTAACTGCAATATTTTTTTTTATTGCCCGCTAAGAGTCACGTTAACGCAGCACGTTAACGCCGATAACGGCCCACCACTAATAAAAATGAAAATAAAACAAACACACACACACCTCCAATTTCTGTGCTGAAAATGCAGCCTCCAGTTCCACCAGCTTAGAGTTGGACACATGTAGCTCAGTGGTAGCATCTGTGGTAAAGACAAATCACCAACTTTTATGCGCATACATAAAAGCGCGTACATATTCACCCACCCCATGAAAGCATTCCAGTAATGCACAAACTTAGCTTTAAATAGCATCATTACCCTTTCATTCATATGTAAAGGAAGACGATGTCGGCAAATGCCTTAGGTTTAATTTAAACAGCTGCTCTGCAGCAGTTACAACTGCTCTCCACATAGCACCAGTCTAAAAGCAAAATAATGCAGCTGCCAGACAAACATTATATAGACTGGGCCTCTTAATGTTATACATCATATTAAAATTATGGTAAGTATATATTTGGAGGCATATTTAGGGTTTACATAAAAATAGGGATGCACCGATCGATCGGCCACCGATCGGAAACGGTCGATTTTTGGCCTGATCGGCCTGATCGGTGATCGGCCGATCACTCCCACGTATTGCCGATTTCAAACCGATCTTGCGCATGCGCTTTACTTGCA
>JBBPCW010000147.1:18556831-18568434 GCA_037974425.1 Phenacogrammus interruptus
GTTGATATAAAATATTTTACTACAGTATTTGGTTCAGAATCTTTTTTTTCTAGATTTTCCTCCTTTAAAATTGGGTGTGTCTTATATTCCGGAGCGTCTTTATATGGCGAAAAATACGGTAATTAATAAACACTAATGTCTTTCTTCTACAAATATAAATGTTGTGAGATCCATAAGATGTTAGCACAGCCCCTGCAGAGTTCTATTACGCCCTCTAGCTATAAAGTATTGCAGGTGTTTTGCAAACATGGCCATTTGAATACATGTTCTTTTCATTAGGCTTGCCTTGTTTTCATGAAGGATAAGGTCCATTGTTGGTTCTCATTGTGTTAATGTTTATTAAAATAAATCAGAAAAAATGAAACAAAAATGCAAGAAATTGAACTGTAACAAAATAACCCTCCATTATTAAAACCAAGTGAAATCATTTGCCAGACAGTCTGCATTAAATAAAACGTCATTAAAGGATACTTCATGTTTTAATAAATTTAGACAAAGGTAGAAAGCATAGAAAGCAGAGAGAGAGAGTGAGTGAGAGAGAGAGAATCATAAAGCTGTCCCATTGAATGCCTGTGCAGATGGTCAGTACCAGTTTCACAGATTGCACCATCCTGTTTGTATAGATTTATAGATTTCTTTCCTTCTGTACATGTAGAGTATTTGATACATATTTAATATACATTTAAAATTTATATTCTTCTATCTGCCACCAGGATGCGATGCTTGTGGATGCATCTCCGGTGTGTATGTCAGCAGAACGATCATAACCCAGAGATGCAGAAGTGCCTACAAACACACACACATACAAACAGCAAGAGGCAATCAAATACTAGTCAAATAGTCAAAGTATCCACATATTTACATCCTTTTAAATGTATTTACACATTTTTAGCAAGATCTTTATAAATATCTCCACATATAAGTTATATATCTATAAACTGTGGTTCACTCACCATGTAAAGTATTACAAACACTCGGGCCGCAGGGTAGCGCCTGAGAAAGATCCCTAACCGGATACTGGAGAAAAGAAGCAAACAAGCAAATGAACTGAACTCCACTGATAAAACTTGAACACACAAAAAAGCAGTGATGTGATACTGAGTTGAAAGAGATCCCAAAACTCCAGTCATGCAATAAACAGACATGTTGAGTAAGAAAAAGATTAACTTCTTCAAACCTAAATGTATTTTATCACACACTGGTGGTTAAAAGTCTCACCTGAAGCGATCTATAGTGCTGGCTGCATTGCGCACTTTCCCATATACTCCTGTTGCTGAGCTGTCCTGGTCACTGAACAGAACTGGAGTGTTTCTCTGTCTTGCACCTTGTTATAGCACAAAAGAAATAAAAGCCAATAATATAACCAGTAGCATGTTTTTAAATAAATGTTCAGTACTGTGCTATGGTCTTAGAGAGATGTGAAAACTATTTAAAAACAGTTTAGATGAGCAGAGTTTTTTTTTTTCACGTTAATATTGCTATATATACACAAAATAAAAAGACAAATAACATTATAATGAATAAATAGTGATTTTTATCTACAGTATTTCAATGTACTCCTTCTAGAAGCCCAGTATTACTTGCGGTTACCATCAGAAACAGGGCATAACTCAATCAGATCTTATATATATATTAGAATATATATCTATAGAATATACATCTTAGAATATATATACATTTTTACTAACAAAACAACCTTGATGCATTTTACTGCTTTCTTGTTTGTTTGCATTCATTCTGTTCATTGTGCCAGCAGAAAGATGCATTACTAAAAATCAGTAATGGGTAAAGAGGAATAAAAAAAGTTAATATTTTATCTTTTATATTTGAGATGCTGACCTGGTCCCTCCATGGCAGCCATGTTGATGTGCGGGCCACTGCTCTGGCCTCCTTGGACACCCTTGAGTTGCTGCTCCAGCCGCTCCAGCTGGAAGATGAGGGAGCTCTTCTCGGTGCCCAGGGCCTCCAGCATTGTCTGTTTCTGGATCAGCGTCTCAGTCAGCTGGTGCAGGCGCCCCTCCAGCTCCGCCTGACCGTTGCTACTCAGAGTCTTGTTGGTCAGCTGGACAGAGGTGTTTATATGTGAGCTTGTGGAAAAAGTATGGTAAATACTAGATGATACCCCTGATAATGAGGCAGCGCAAATATGAATGTCTATACTCTTTATCCAAACACTCTTTCTAGCACATTTTGTTTGTGTCCCAGTATAAACCTTAAAAATTTCTTAAAGAATACTATTCTGAAGTTATACATTTATTAAACGGAACAGTACGCAGACATTTTTGAGTTTACAAAAGTTTCTTAGAATATAAACTGACATTACATTAATATGTATACTAGGGGGCTGTGTTTTATCCACATTTTTTATTAAGTAAAATTAGTAAGATACACTGCTTTGCTCCGCCAATGAGTGACTGCTTGAGAGACAACACCACAGATTTACACGCTTGTTATGATATTCTGCTGAGTGTCTACACAAATGTTTACACGCATCCTTGCTACCTCAAGATGGCTGTGTGTTTGTATAGTTAAAGTTTTATCTGAAAGTGTGCGTATTTGAGGGTAATTAGTCACCTGATTCCTGAGTTTTTGGATCTCGTCTTCTCTGTCCTTAATCCGAGTCTGCAGTGAGCTTTTAGTACGGTGCTGTTCATCCTCCACATACTGCAGCTCCTGTGACACACATAAAAACACACTATTTTACTACGATATATTTATAAACAATAAAACAAACAAAACTGTCTAGATTATCATCCAATTACCATACATATTGCATCTTGGTCTACAGACTGAGTCTCTTTTTTTCTCTCTCTCACATACACACACCAAACCTGTTTGGAGCGTTCCAGCTCAGTTTCCACCTCTTGTTTGGCTCTGCTCTGCTGTGCGAGTTGCTCTTGTAGCTCCTGTAGCTGCTCCCTCCAGTTCTCAGCCTCCACCACAGCCTGGCTCTCCAGCTCCTGCAGAGAGTCCACATGGTCAATGTACCACGCCTAAGAGCACCAGGCCTATTTGCTCGCTGATGGAATATAAACAATTAAAAACATACTCTGCTTAAAAAACAAACAAATTCTGACCTAATCACAATTGCCTAAGCATTATTACGAAATTGACTAACATTCCCAAATGGATGCAATTGAATTGTGACCTTCAGAGTAAAGCACCACAGGCAACAATGTGGTTTGGAGCAACTATGCAAATGTGTTTTCTGTTTGCATGTCATGTGGGAAATAACATGTCTGTGTGCTGGATTTTATTTCCCTGTGCTATTGTAAAATTCACCATGTTTCTACTGTCTCTACTTTTAATAAATCAAATCAACCTCCTCAAATGCTGCATTTATTATTTTCAGCAGAAAATAATGAATGCGTTTTGGATCTATTTTCTGTGCTGTGGAGCTGAAGAATATATCCACCTGTATCTCTGACCGGAGGCTCTGTATCTGGGCTTGTAGTTTCTGTATCTCCTCTCTCTGGAGCTCCTTCTCATGCCGCAACTCCTCCAGCTCGACTCCTGCCACTGCTCCTCCTCCATCCAGAACCTCCAAGCCTGAGCTTTCCTTTAAACTGCTGATCAGCTTCTCCTTGGACTTAAAACACCAGAAAACCCAATAATGGAATAAGCTTCAAATTTTAATGTTCTGAGAATTGTTAATGTTCTAAGAAACACTTATGCTAGAGAATAAGGGCATACTTTTAAGAATATTTAAACAAACAAGAGTATAAATAGAATATAAAAATGCCCAAAGTCAACCCACTGTGTAGTCAGGTACATATAAACATTTCATGCTGATGAGTGGTGTTTAGGTTTGGTTTTTAGGGTTTGCCCACAGGCTGAAAGTATGAGTGTAAAGACAATATATACTGGCAGACCTGTAAGATGCGAGAGGCTTTGTTTTTGTAGTCCTGCAGCTCCTGTTTGGCATAGTCGGCAGCGACCCGGGCACTTTTGGCTTGCTGCTGGAATTCCTCTGCTCTCTGCCTTTCCTCAGTAACCCTGCGCTCCACACCAGTCAGTGACTCTGCTAATGTCTGCCGCTCCGCCTCCACCTTGGACAGACGCGCCGCAAACTCATTCTGACAGTGAAAGGCAAACAAGGGTTGAGCATTGGGTTGAAGTGCTTATGAGAAACCACAATGTTAACATGAAAAAAAAAACAATCCTGAAAAAACAAAAACAAATCGACATTCAACACATTATAGAGACACGACTCAACCTTTATCAGTAACTGATTAATCACGCACAAGCAAAAAACAAAAAAACAAAACTAATTCACATTATTGCCGTTTCCCTAAAATGCAGCCGAATAGCCAAGACATGGTGGCCAATGTAAAGTTCTAAGTTCTATAGTTCTATATTCACCTGCATCTGCCTGTAGCCATCCTGTTCTCTCTTGAGGGCCACCTCAGACTCTCTTAGCCGGTCTTGCATGGTCTGCAGAGCCTGAGAGTGCAGACTATTTCCCTGACTGTGATCTTGTAGGATCCTAGTGGCCACAAATAGCAGTGTTTCCATTTATAAACGAAAAGGCAGGACAGAAAGATAGTGAAACAGATCACCCTGAAACAATGGGACATCTGGACATGGTTCTACTAAAACAGCTTAAATAAACTATTAAGATAAGAATGTCAGTTAATGCAATGAAGGAAATCAATTTTCGATATGAACAATATAAAATATTACCAAAATGTTGTAATAAGTAGTACCACCTCTAAGTAAGACAAATAAGATTTTTCATGTAGATTTAATGTTTACATTTTGTTAGAAAATTCATTCAGATTTGCTGCAGAGATGGTTTGAATTTTGCTACTACTACCATGATCAGAAAGGAATAGGTGGTCATGGGGGCTTTCTACATATTTTAGGCTGCACTATTAAAAACTATTAAAAAAAAAAAAAAACACTAAATAAAATCTAAGATATACTTTGGCCAGGACCCACCTGGTCCTCTCATTCTGAGCCTCCTCCAGAGCAGAGCTTCGGGCTTTCAGTAACTGATCTGCTTCGTCCAGTCGCACCTTCAGGACGGCCAGCTGTGCGTCTTTAGCTGACAGGGCCTCAGTGAGGTCGTCAACATGGGAGCGCAGCTCCCGGACTGTGCGGTCTGCGCGAGACTGCTCTGTATTCCACTTGTCAGCACGAGTTCGGGCCTGGTTCAACTCTGCAGGGACAAGACCTGACGGCTTATTGTCTGATTTGCATCGAAATGGAGTGATCCAGATTTTTCTACCTAAATAAACAATTTTCCTTTAAACTGTTTTTTCAGAACAGCAGTGAAAAAATACAGTAGCTGTACCAAAACATTATTAGTAATTACAGTGTAAATAAATTAATATATCACTAAATCTTAATTAGCAGTTGTACTGCTAATATGTAAAAATATAATAATATTTGAATGTGTGAAAAATGCCATTGCACAGATTAGGACTTAACATTAAAAGTTCTAAAGTGTGGAAGAACTCATAGACAAGCACATAATTTGCTTCTTTTACTTAGATATTACTGCTCCCTTGTGGACAGCATTTACTACAAAATACAGCATTAAACCTACTGCTGACATTTAACGTACTTATTTGTGTTTCACTAATGTATTAAAATATATTTGAAATTTTAAAAATTCATGTTTTGAAACTCAACTGACAGGCTTTCAACACAGCATCATCCTCAACTTACTATGAACTGTCTTACTACTGCTTTGTTATGTAGCAGTGATCTCACCCTCCTGTGTGTCCTTTGTTCTCTGGACGAGGGAGGCCATCTCCTGGTTGAGAGAGGACACTTCACTGCGCAGCAGTTGGTTCTCCAATCGTAAGCTGGACAACACAGGGCCAACCTGCTCTTCTGGGCCTGCTGTGTCCACAGTGGCCGGGGGGTCCAGCGGGGCAGCAAGCCCAGAGTCAGAACTCTCTGGAGTTTCACCTGCACAGATGGTGGGGGCATTAGAAGTACAAAAAATAAATAAATCTTCATATAAAACTTCATTGGTACCTTAATAATCACACCACTCACAAACTTCTTATAATGACTAAACAGAAAGGGAACGTAAAATTTAAACTACACTGAGAGACAATTTCAGTTCCAGAAAGCACATAAAGTTTATTAGACATTACTTTATTGCAAGTAATCAGAAAATCATCTTAAAGAAACAATATTTGAGTGTACCCTGGCTGAAGTCCCGAGCGGAGCCATCATCAGTCTTGGCACTGTGTGTGCTGGCGCTAAGTGAGCTGAGGCTGGAGTTTCGAGACAGACCCCTGATGGAGGGAGGTGTGGCTGGGGCCGAGGGGACTGCCTGAGGAGGTGCAGTCACCTGGTACTGAACCTGGCCATCAGACAAACCCATCGCTCTGACCTCTCGCCTTTCACTCTGTGGCGGATCTGAGCTGTTTAAGAAGTCAAAAAGTAGGTCGTCATCCACTTCTGGCTTTTTGGGCCTAATGAAGTTGGAGGAAGCTCTTATGCCACCACCGCTGCTGCTGCTAGAAGGGGCAGAGCCTGGATGAATTGCACTGGACAAATTGGAAGTACCAGCTAGTACAGTAGCTTTGGATTTCTTAATGTTCCCAGCAGCTGTGGAGATGAAGCCAGATGTTTCCTGACTGGAGGCTGAACTGGTGTATCCATGCTGGGGTTCATAAGGTGCTCTATAGTCTTCTGAGTTCTGCTGAGATGAGACTGGTTCCACAGGGTTGTAGGACGACAGGGAGGATTTTCGGTTTGATTGTTTAGTCAGAGCGGTGGCTGCTCCCTGGTCCACTTTATTCAAGAAGTCCTCTGCTCGGCCAGCCAAATCAGCCAGCCAAGACATCCTGAGGGCTGTGAAGTTATCACACATATCAGTTTAAAGACCCATATACAACTGCAAAGTCAGCAACTGTAACACGTATAAAGTCCCTATGACTTAGCACAGAAAACACGGCATCCAAGCACAACATGGTCATAATCTCTTCATTCCAATAGAAAATATATGGTGGTGGATCCTATTGGATATTCCTCAGTATTGGGCTAATTTTACCTGACTAACTGTAAAATCCCTCCAGACTAAACAGGCACACAATCAAAATGTTGATGAACATGATGACATGTTCAGAAGACTGGATCAGATTCATTCTATTTCATCCTCTGGCAATCAATTTTGATATTGGTCCTTTCGCTGAAACTCATCAATGTTGATAAGCAATGTTTAAGTCTTAATCAAAAGTAAAAAGGTACATCTACAGTACATCTAGAGTCTAATCACTAAGGATCTTCAAGTGGGTCAGATATTAAGCATAGTCGTGGGTCTATACAGTACAGTTTTAATCCCTATCATGACTGCCATATTATTTAACAATAACTCATGTAAAAATCCTTCGACCAACTAAACTGCCAGAACACTCTGGCATTACTTAGCTAGGCAAGCCCTCTCTGTAAATATCCTATCTATGCACATACAAATACAAACAAAAAGTTAAGTTTTATTTTGAATTTCTTTATGACAGCGTGATCAACGAAAACCATCACATTTTCAGCCATAGTATTGTAAATTGTTGGGGAAAATAAATAGATAAACATAGTTTGCAGGGCAGGAAGGTAGTTAGCTTCTTTAGCTTAGCCTGACCTGGCTTAGCTTTAGCTTAGCTTAGCTTAACCAGAGCTGAAGATGTAAATATTGTTTTTTTTCTGTACCTGAAGTGCCTTGGCTTCACTGAAGAGGGGAATATATATCTTTCGATTGCATTTTTCTTCAATAATGTGAGTTCCAGTCGCACTCAATGAGATGTTCGTCTATCTGTACCTCCAGCGTCAATGTTTTCATTCCTGAACTCAGCCCATCAGCTGAGGTCCGGCTCTACGTGGCCGAGACTCGAAGCGCCTCTCTCGGACAGAGAGAGAGCTGCTGCCCCCTACTGCCACTCAGCCAGAACCACACTCTCACACAGATTCCTTCTCTCCTACGTCTCTTTAAAAATGAAAACAATGTGGAGGAAAAATATTGGGACAACCATAATTTCCAGGGTTCAGGATAGCCCCCTTACATCCAGTGAGGAGCTATCTTAATTCTTCAGCCTACCAAGACATTTTGCTCCTCAACCCCATAAAACACCTTTAAGTATGAACTGGAACGGAAACTGTAAGCCAGTCCCACATCAGTGCCTAACATCATAAATGATCTACAGAAGAATGGGCACAAATTCCTACAGAAACACTCCAAAATCTTGTGGAAAGCCTTGCAAAGAGTGGAAGCTGGTATAGCTGGAAAGGGGGGACCAACTCCATGTTAAAGTCTTTGTATTTGACTGCAAGTCCCTGTTGTAACAATACTTTTGTCCATATAGTGCCCGTCAAAATAGAGATTTCTTTATTATAGCGACCATATTTCAAGCAGTACTCATAATTTCTGGACAATAAAGTGTCACTGGATGACGATGAGCAATTGTGTACAAATGCTAAATCATAATCACAAGGAAATATTCATTTTAATATTCAGTCTTTTGACATATTGAGAATGGGATTTCATAAAAATATCCTGTATTCAAACAAAATCTGGAAACTCTTTCCACATATGTGGATAATATAGCATCTGCCCAGTTCCAAGTGTTTTCAAAAACATGTTTACTTATATATGATGTATGTTTGAGCTCCTTTGTTGTCAAAGTAGGCTGAACATTTTTTTAAACCACACTTTTACTTCCACATATAGGCCTCTGTAAGTGGCCCAAGCCTGTTGATCACATCTGTCACTTCAGAGCTTTAGCACCTATATTAGACAAAAATGATGCAAAACAAGATTTTAAAAACTTGTTTTTAGCTTAAGCTAACTTCTACTTGTTACTATGGTTGCTTTTTCAAAATAATGGTACTTTATACCCCAAAATTCCTCCCAAAATGAAGTACTTAGTTTTAATCAAAATGTTCATTACCATCTTTTAACATGCTTTATAAAAAACTATGAAGTACGAAAGAGGAAGTACGAAACAGTGCTTTCTTTATTTCGCCGCACTCATCTCAAATGGCCAAATCTTATTTACAAGGCATGCCACATCAATACGAGAACCGACTAAAGGACATCATTAATAACCAATGATCAATAGTCAATAACACATTAGCTCCAAAGGGAATAGAGGGATACTGGAAAAAAAAAAAAAGAATAAGCTTTGCCACTGAAAAGAGATACTCAATGCACTTGTTTCATATTTGTTCCAAAATGAGCAGGTTTTGTCCATTTAGAGGAGTGTTTTTCATTATTAGTCATTCTTCAGATCCTCCAACGTTGAGATCAACCAGAAATTCCATTACGGAAGATTAACGGAATCAGAAAAAGGCTTGAGCTGGGTGTGGAAACAAATTTCCAACACCACTCCAGATTCCAGATGGATATAAAGCTTCTGAGAGGAAACAAAAAACAAAACAAAAAAAACACACACCCATAAAAAGTACTCCAATATCATCAGATTAATAATTAAAGTCCTCTTTTAAGATGGTCATTCATTAAGTTCCACTTCCCTCAAAGGTGGGCCAGATATATATATATATAAAAAAAAACACACCTATGAAGATTAGGATGAAAAACACTGACATTTCACTTACCAATAATAAAAAAAAAAACAAAAAAAAAAAAAACAAAAAAAAAACCAACAACTCAAAAAGCAGAACTAAATGTGAAACAAAATGAGAGAGAAAAAAAAAACAAAACAAAACAAAATACAGGTACATTTTTTTGGAAATAAACCAGTGGACATTCCTTTCCTAAAAAAGTAATCCTATGAAGAAGGGAAAAAAAAAAAAAGAAACAAAACAAGATACAGATGTCATGTTTTCTCACTTTCAGAACACTTGCGCACACAATTGCACAAGTAAAAGTCTCGCACTCAATTCACGCGCACACTTTCTCACAAAAGGTATACATGTATACAAGCTTTCTCACTCTCTGTCTCTCAGTCACACACACAGACACACACAGACACAGGGTTGGGGCTTCAGTCTCAGTTCCCTGGTGCAGTTTGCTAACACATGCAGGAAGAGATGGAGCAGGGGCAGTGAGGGGGACGGGGCGAGGTCGGGAATGAAGGGTGGGTCAGATGAGGCCTCGTCTCTTTTTGTAGTCCTCCAAGTTGAGTGACCGGCGAGGAGCTCCGTCCTTCACCGGCAGGGCGTTGGAGCTGACTGACAGAGACTTAGCCTCTGCAGAACACAATAAAGACACTCATCAGCTACTGCATCCTTTACTGCACTGACTTAACATCAGAGCACACAACAATAAGGCTTTTCCAGGGAACTCGGTTTATGTGCACTTTAAAATGATGCATAAACTAAACTCGTTAATCATATGTTTCTGTTCCATAATAAATGGAAGACCCTTAAAAGGTGCTATAGTCTTACTATTACAAATAAACTAGATATATAAGCAGAGTAAGACAAATATTTTTGTGGTAATAATAGCTATACAAATTACATAATTTTGTGGCACTAATGAAAAAAGCCTAAATTCTGCACATTTTACACTAAATTATGACTCAGTGGGTGATTATAATCTCACAACCTGTTCCATAATAAATGGAAGACCCTTAAAAGATGCAGCAGTCAATAATTTACATTTTTTATCCTTACAACTGACCTGGGAATAAATAGGGGTGTAACAATTCAATGAAACATGATAGAACAATGCAAAAACATGACTACACATCATTTAGTAAATACATTCTATTTATGATGCCTAATGCAGTTGCACTGAACCCCATTTTGCAGCTTCCTTCTGGCTTAAATGACATAATTTATGCTACCACTAAATAGTGATAGCAGTCATCTCTTCTTCATTCGTGTTTAAAGAATCATTAGTATAATGAAAAACTGGGTATTGTGAACTGAGCCAAATCAGGCAACATCTTTCAGAGTGCGTCCATTTCTTATATGCAGGTCTAATTCGGTTTCACTTTTTCTAGGATTTTCACATTATTGTAATACATTACTGTAAGCAGATTAATTTGTGTTTTCTTATGTAGACTTTTTACTCAAACTCCACCAATGAGTGAGTGTTTCTGGAAGGCTGCTGTAAGTCTCCCGAACTGTAGAGACCTGCAATGCAGACACACTCACCAGCATTGGGAACCTGCAGGTCGATTTTGACGTCAAAGTCGTGAACTTTAAACAGATCCTCTG
This sequence comes from Phenacogrammus interruptus, assembly GCA_037974425.1. Lineage (NCBI taxonomy): Eukaryota > Metazoa > Chordata > Actinopteri > Characiformes > Alestidae > Phenacogrammus > Phenacogrammus interruptus. The sequence goes on from JBBPCW010000147.1 coordinate 18,567,971, forward strand.
AGAGGTCGCTGGTTGGCTTTGATACATCTTTTTCTTTCTGGTTAGTCGGTCCCTGCAAAATACATCCAAATCACATGCTGTGCTCAGAAAAGGGCAGTACTGCACAACGTAACTTTTTTTTTAGTATAAACAGATAAACTGTCCACTGGAGTTTGATTTTGTGATAAATCACATTTATCCATTATATTTGTTCATAAATCCATATGTTGCTCACCTGTTTGTTGCCCTGCTGTGTGTTGTCCTGACCGGAGCCTGAACCGTATTTCTGATTAAGGTGGGCGAGGATAGCAGCATGGACAGAAGGATCTCTGGCCTGTGAAAAAGAAAAACTAATTTAACTCCGTAATCTCCCCTGATGAGAGAGCTTGACATACACATTATTTGATATACAGTATTTTCCGGACTATAAGGCGCACCGGACTATTAGCCGCACAAGCTAAAAATAGGGGAAAATCCAGTTTTGT
>JBBPCW010000147.1:18579237-18602091 GCA_037974425.1 Phenacogrammus interruptus
GTTCTATCTGTGAAGAGGGTGTTCAAGTAAGAATTTCATTGTACTCTGTACACATGACAATAAACTTCAACTTCAACAAATAATGTGATGTGGGCGCTATACCCTACAGGTCTACTTACCACCTGAGTATCTGTGACCTGAGACAGCTTTTTCTTTTCCTGCTCCTCCTCCTGTTTCTTCTTCTTCTCTTCTTTTTCTTTTTTCTTTGCAGTCTTCAGTTTCTGCTTGATTTCAAACCTGTACAGCAGAGAGGGGACAGAAGTGTGATGAACAAGTGTTCTCTTAAAGAGGATTTTCCTGGCATCCTGGGGTGGAAAAATGCACCGATACATTATGATCCATCCAACTGTGCACACCAAAGAAAATACCTGGCTTTAAGGAGGTGCATATGTGATTTTTTTTTGTCAGTACTGTAACACCGTGGTTTTGACGGATCAGGAGTTAACACAGATTTTTTTCTGAGAGCTGAACTGATAGTTGTATTTGGAAATTCCCACAATAATGCAGAAACTACAAATCTTTTTTTTTCCACGGCAGTATGTTTAGCATTTAGTTCTAAATTAGTAATATCATTTATTAACATAAGTACTTATCCAAATATAAATTCAGCTAAATATCCAGTTATTGGTTGCTGCTCTCCTGTTCTCGTTTTGTTCTTCTAAAAGCCCTAAGATACAGCCCAAAGGCCCTGTGCCTTCGGGCAATGCACCTCAGCGCAAGAGAACGTGTAAGACACTCAATGAGAAGGTTGAACTACTGGATATGCTCAGGAAAAGAAAGGTTTTGTAAAGTTTTGTAGCATGCCATTATGGCATCAATGAGAACACCACACGGTACATGAAGAACGATGCCCTGATCAGGAGGATCATATCGGCTTTTGTGGCAGTGCTAAAAATGCGCATCTCGACCCAATGACTGCACTTCGGACGACCGTTCTGGTCTTTTGCAGAGCGCAGATTGCCAGTTCGCCCCGTATATGGGTTTACCTGTACATGACTGAAAACTTTCCGGATTCAGTCATTTTTTCTCAGAACTGAACTAATTAATTGTTGGTGAAAACCCCAGCAAACTTGTGGAAACCACAGATATCATCCACATGAAAATATAATTTACGAATTTTGTAACCATTACTGAAAATTCAGCTATAGTTCCATATAAAATATAACTAAATGTTTTTGTTCTGTCCAGAGAACAAAGCCTTGGGGTGGTTAACTACTGCTTGTTTTTTATCTTGTTATTCTTTTTGTGCTTCTTAAATCCCTATATTTTTATTACTGTAAATTAAATTAAAAGTGGCTGTTCAGCTCAGTCACAGGCCAGTGTCTGCTTTAATGGGCAGGTCACTACAATAAGACGTGCCATGGGACAAACAGTAAATTATTGAATTGTAAAAATGATTGGTGATAGTACAATTTTCTGTATTTTTCTAACAAAAAATACATTAAATTGTTACTGTATTTACCCTGCTTATACAAAATAAAATGACAGCACCAAAGAAAACGCCCATGCAGGAATTACAGTGCAGTCTATACAGAGGTAATATCGGTTTTTACAGTATAAATACGGGTTTACCCTTTACATTTTGGTTATGGATAATTAAAAGTGTTTTGGGAGCATATTTGGGGGCATATTTATTTTTACACTATAAAAATAGGCCGGGTGCTCTTGGAACGGGGGTTACTGTAAACTACATTTATATATACCATGTTAAGGGAACCAATTTACTTCGCTTGATGGCATTCCCAGCAAAACATTTAGGTGAATATAATCATACAGGTGAATTCAAGTTAAAGAAACTCTTCTTCCTCACCTTCGTTTGAGTACTTCTCTTTTCTCTATACGGTTAAAGAGCTCCTGCTCTCTTTCTTTCTCTGTCATCTGTTCCAAACGTGCCCGGTCCTCCTCGTCTCCCATGAGATCGTCGCCATACCCGTCCCGAAACACTTCATCCTCAGAGGAAGACTCTGAATCAGAGCTGGAGGAGGAGCTGTTGCTCTCCGAGTCCGACACTTCACCTGTGTGATTCAGTAAGTGTTAGTTTGTAGCCATGATGCATGTACAGAGGTGCTTAAAGCTTTGTGAACCCTTTAGAATTTTATGCATTCTAAACTCTAATCTGACTGATCCCAGCACCCTCTTACCCTCTTCTGGTGCAGAACTCTCCGCTGAGCTGTCTCCATCTGAGCTGCCTGATGAAGCTGCCTTGTTCACTCTCTTCTTCGTAGCATTTTTCTTTTCTGCTCCTTTACCAGGCTTCACCTTCTTCTTGGCTTTAGTGCCCCCAACTGTCCACTAATACAGACAAAGACCATTTTTGGCTTTAAAAATTTAATTAACATAACTGAAACTAAACCAATGAACAAAACCAAACTAAGATATGGATTTTATCGATGCACTGAATTATAATACTGTTAATCTTTGCTTGATTGCGGCTCAGCAGTCACAACTTTAGTCTCTCACAGCTTTTTTCTGAGAACCGAACTAATAATTGTTCACGGAAACCGCAGGAAATTGCATTTTGTTTTTGCGACGCCTGGGCCTTGTCCGCTATGCTCCTCGTGCTGGCTTGTTCATGTGTGGGCGCGGCGATTAGCAAGACAAACAGACACACCTGAACAGAATGAGCCTCCGCTGCTCAGCATGACGCCCAAAAATAAATAACCAGCATGAGGACGAGGGGGTGTGTCGGACATGGCCCAGAAGTCACAATCACTTGAAGTCAGAGGAGGGAGATTTGAAAGTACCCAATCCGAGAAAGTTATTTATTTCTCCTTGCTACTGATTGGCTACTGTCATGTACTGATTGGCTACTGTCATGTACTGTCATGTGACTACAGTCCCGAATTTCCCCAGTGCAGCGTCACCAGTGTTCTTGTTTTTTGTTTTGTTCTTCTTTAACCCTGCATTTTTATTACTGTAAATCACATTAATTAATGTAATTACTCTGCTTATACCAAAGAAAACGCGCTTGCATGAATTACTGTACAGTCTATACAGAAGCAACATCGATATTTACATTCTAGCACTGTGAGACAGCAGTTCAGTGTACACTGTACAGCACAGATATGGGTTCTTTACATTTACAGGGTAAAGCATTAAGCTGAGTTTAAAATTAAATTAAAGTGTTCAGGGGGCATATTAAGGGTTTACATAATACAAATAGGCATTTTAGGTTTTTCACTATACGTGGGTGCTCTTTGAACGTAATCCCCGTGATAGCCACAGGTTTTACTGTATTGAATAACTTTTCCAACAAAAAACACTGCACATAAAGACATTTTATGTCTTTGTGTAAAAGATTGATTTTTTTTAAAAATGCAGCTGAGCTATAAACAATTACAATCTTATTGTAGTGGTGCATTTGGTCTAATTATGTTTCCAGTAAGCCGTTAAAAGACAATGGATCAATAACTTGAATGGATAATCATTTTTGAGCAAAATAATTTGTTATAATTTTAGTGATCATCATGCAGCCCAAGGAAACAAACAAAACCTCACTCTGAAATTGAGGTATGGTCTAATACCGTGTTTCTCAACCACTGGGCTGCGAACCACTGATGGGCCGCAAAGGCATTTGATTGGGCAGCAAATCTAAAATCGAGACAAGCCATTGATCCGCAACTGATTATTTAATATCTTTTATTGTGGCCTTGGAAGTGGGCCTCGGAAACTGATAGATAGGTGGGCCTTAATGTTGAAAAGGTTGAGAACCATTGATCTAGTAGGCTCCTGAGAAACTTTCATAAGTAGTTAGAAAGATATACCTTGTATAATTAAACCATGTGAAGCTGTGAAAAACTTTGTACATAAAAGATTTTTTTCCTTCCGTTGCTTTTTAAAACATTTGGAAACCATAGAAAACCACATGATGACGTATCCAGGTGTTGTATTTTTGCCATATTGTCCACCCTTGTGATAGTAATGAACTTGATGAACAGTTAAGAGGAGAAATGGATGGCTTAGAGTGGATTAGGGTACTGTACCTCATCATCACTGTCAGAAGTCTCAGAGTCTGTAGATGCTGCAGGTTTGCTAACAGGCTCCTCCTGTCCATCTGAGTCTACTCTCTTTCTCTTGGCTAGAGTCAGCAGCTCCTAGAATAACACACAGAAGAGATATTCTTGAATACTTTCCGAATAAATGCTGTATATTCAAGCATACACAGCAACACTACTCTACATTAAACAATCTTGATGATCTCTGTGCACTATTTCGAACATTGTATTCACAGGCTGATTTAAAACTAAATGTCCTGTCATGACAGATCAGGGTGTTTATACTTCTATCAGTCTCCTTCAGCTAGCTACTCTGTTTATTATATTTAATTCACTGTGAAATTCTCCTGAAGATGATGAAAGGAAAATCAGCATTTCAGATTTTGGAAGGTAACAAACATGTGTCCATCATGTTGGATGAGCTTTCTAATGGGTTTAAAGGAGCAGACACATGCAATTTGATGACTACAGTTTACAACAGCAATCAAAAATCCAAGGAGATCTAACGCAATTGAAATAAAATCTAAAATATCTTCGTATATTGGTCAGTAAAAAACATGACAAAAGTAATCAGACACTCAATTTAGGAGCAATTGATGTCTGAGTAATCTCCAAAGAAAAGCACTGACAATAAAATAGTTTGCTTTTTTAGTAGCTGCACACCGTCCATTCAAGGTCACAATGCCCAGTGCAGAGCATCAATTAGAGCTAAATACCCCAGCAACTGATTAATGGAGCTCCTTAGAGATGAGCTGGAGCAGTGATCCATCTGGATTTGTGATCCAGAACTAATAACGTAGTATCATTATCTGACCCCTCACTAATGTTGCATGCAATCAAATCCCTACAAACATCTAGCTTTACCAGGATACTGCAGCAAAGGAGGGAAAACCTCCCCCATTAAGACCCTTTGGAGGGGTTGTGGTGGTGGCCAGACAGTGAGATCATAGTCTGGAGGTCATTTCACTGCTGGTTTATTGGACAGACTTTGGTTAATCCATGACTGTTGGGTGCTTATGGCAGAGACTCTGAGCTCCAGGGTTAAAATTAGCTCACAACAAAAACAACACACGGTGCTCCGAGCCTATGGAAGAATGCTATCCCCATTTAAAGACCTCTCACCCAGATGTAAACCGTTTACAATTATCCATAGAGGGTGGCATAATAGACTATTTAACCTAATTTAGACACAAAGACTAAGTGAGTACTGGTGGTTCACTATAAACTAATCCAAAATTTTAATCTAAAAGGATTTGAGCATGTGTGAAACACCGTGTACGTGATGTCCAAAAAGCAAACCTCTAGTATCCTTATTATCCAAGCACGAACAGTCTGTTTTCCACGTTGGTGTTTACAAGCAGCACAGCTACAGTTCCAATTAGCCTCCAATGCTAGCTAGTTGGTCATAAACAAGGCCTTAAATTCGTACCTGTCGTTTTATTAAAGAAAACGGGAAAATGTGTTGAACGTGTTGCTATATAATGACACCGATATCAAATGTTGACAGGTCCGGGTTTGTTTTGTTTTCTCACCGCTAACTAAGCTAGCTTAGCCTAAGTTAGCTGTTAGCATAGCTCATGCTGCAGTTAGGAAACGTCAAAGAAACCATGTTGCTAAAATGTTTAATATAATGATTTTACCTGGTCTAAATTATCGTCGCTGGCGCTGTCCTCTGAGTCGGAGTCGATAACGATCCGGCCTTTCCGTTTCTTTACGTTCACCATGGTTAGCCTGCCTGGCCCGATCCTGCGTTTGTTTGTCGGACACCAACGAGCGGCAAGTCCTCCGAGAGGCCGGGGGCGCCTTTCTGAGCGACAACAGAACACTGATCCGAAACGCTTAGCGACGTTTGAGGCGCTGCTGCGCTGGAACGTACCCTGGAGATGTATGTTAAACATACACAATATGGACAAAATTATTGGGACGCCTGGCCATTACACAAACGGGGACTTTAATGTCAGTGCATTCAAATATTTTAATATAGAGATGTTCAGGGGCACAGTCATGCCAGAATAGAAAAAGACCTTCCCCAAACTCACTCACTCACTCACTCATACACACGCGCACGCACACACTCTATGACCCGTCTCACAGACTTATGGATTTAAACAAACTATACTATAACACCGTGCTACACTATTCTATACTATCCTTTTATTTAATATTTATTTCAGAGGCACTATAATAAGCTGCGCCACATTCTTCTTCTACTACTACTTCTTCTTTTTCTTAAATTATTTTAGTTTAATATTGTGTAAGTTCCAACATTTTTTAAAAGGAATTATATGCTTGTTTTTCAACAAATGTTTTTTTACAGTGATTTTATTTTTATATGTGATGATCACAAAATCTAGCACGCAACACGGACAATATCAGAGCAGGAACCAAAGCGAAGCAATTTGATACAGTCACTAATATGTAAATAAAATAAGAGTACATTTTATCTCAAATGGTCTCACAACGTCGGAACTTTTGCAGTCTCGGTTAGTTTCAGCACGTGTGGTTTTTGCGGCGGAACGCGATGGAAGCAAGATGAGTTACGGGAGAGCTGTTTGAGCAAATATTTGATAAAAACTCGATTATCATTGTATATTCTTTTAGGTAATCCTGTGTTTTACGGCCTCTCGGTAGTCTAAATGTGTATGTAATTATTTCTATCCTCATTGACATTTTGTTTTTCTATTGTATGTACCACAGTTGACTCTCTTTTGTGGATTTCCCTATAAGACTTTTTATATTTTTACGCACATTTAATAGAAGGTTTGCCACTGTGATGTTTTCACATCGATGTCCTGTGTGTGGTAGGCCAGATCTGGTTGTCCTGTTCTTTTTAAACTAGTTTAACTGGTTTTGGTGATTTTAGAGGTCAGTGCTGTGTCCAGTCCAGGATGTCCAGGGTGATTCTCCAGACCCCAGCAGGAGTGTTTGGAGTATTTCAGCGACAGCTTCTCAAACCCTGGCTTTCACATTCAGTGGTCCTGAGCACCAGGACAGTTTATGAAAGAGATTACAGGAGGCCAGGCCAGGCTCCAGACACTCGGTGGCCGTGGCAGAAGATCCACTTCAACTTTTCCAAGGGCCTGGATGGGATACGAAAGCACTTTGGGCTGCTGAAGGATGAGTTCATGGGCCGATGGACAGGGCCTGAAGGCCGGCCTCTGTTGGAACATATGCTGGAGCAGACAAGGGTACAGTGGGAGTTCCGAGGACCTGAGTCTTTGAGTCAGTGGGTGGTGTCTTCAGACCGAGAGATCGGGGGCCGGAGTGAAGCATACGTGAAACTGGGTAGAAATAACACCACCTGCATGCTGTATGGGACTCTATGCTCAGTCCCACCTCGGGACGGAGAGACGAGATACAGTGGATACTGCACACTGCGCTCCAAGCAGCCTCTGGTTAGTAGTTTGCCATTAAGGAATCAGACCCAGGGGTGGTGCGATGATCTATGATATTTGAAGATGTCTTCATGGTTCTTATCAGGATATTTGATATTTCATAAGTTGGATCAGGTATTTGATAAGGCAAAACAGATGCAATGTATAAGTAATTCTACATAAATACTGTGATTTTAACATTTCACACCAATTCACTAATTCACAGTCTTTATAGAGAGTCCAGTTTGTCCTGTCTGTAATGAGTTTATCCACCTTTGATTTCAGTTTCCACATACCAGACTTAGCCTGAACCTAGACTAAATCAGCACTGTCAATAACACTGCAGTTAGTTTCCTAAGTCTGTGTCCTGAAAAGTCAAGTGAATGAAAAGGTGTGTATAGAACAAATAACATTCTGGCTTGTAACTTTGAATTCATCTTTTAATCCCCTGAAAGTCTTCATTTGACCGGAAGAAGCATTTTGATTGGTCAAGCTTCAACACATTGCACCTGCGTATACGCGGAGATGGGAGGCCATGGATGGTGAACATTTCAGCAGAGACCTACTTCTCCCACCAAAGAAATGACATTTACAGTTACTTCCTGTACACTCGAGGGGGTCCATACTGGCAGGATGTTAAGGTTTGTGCAGTACTTGAGTTCTTTGTATCTAGTATAGTGATCAAATATTTATTGGTCTTAAAAGGAACATTATGCAGAACTCACTTTAATTATAGTAGGTCTATGGGACATAAACATGTTTGAAGTTATTTGCACAATCTCACCAGGTTTATTCTTTACAGTATTTTCAATAATGAGCTGTTTAGACAGAGGGCCCAACTAAGGTTTTGAGAAAAATGTAATTTAGTTAAAACATGATCTAGCTACTGCTGCCAAAACTGTACCACATACCTCCATAAAATTTTTAATGCTTTTTTTCCCCCTTCTGCAGATTCCATTTTCAAAGTTTTTTCTCTCAAGTCGAGGCAGAATTCAAGACAGCCAGCATGCTCTCTGGCTCGACAAGGTTAGGTGAACTGTATTTATTAAAAATATATGGTGAATACTATTGAGAAGTTGACATTTGCCTCTTCCTCAGTATGTGTAACTTTTTTTTGGGCTTGTGTGCAGGTGAACACTATTGGCTTCACCCTGGGGGACAAAGCAGATGGTCCATTCCAGCTGGAGATTGACTTCATCGCTCTGTGTAATGACCGTGCTCACACTGAAGAGTTTGCATATGAACTGTATAAGAGGAACCCAGAAGTTTGAGTGCCAGTTTTGACTACTACACAAACAGCTTACAAAACAGTACATTTATTTAATAGCAAATAAAAAATGAACAACATCTATCATTTGTACTGTGTATATACACAAATGGGTCAATTATAAAACTTTTTTGTTTAAAAAGGGGCAAAGACACTGACAAAAGGACAGACAAAAGTAAAGTTAAAATGTACAGGTAGCTAAACAACCAAACCCTAAATATTAAGCCACCGCCAGGCCACGTCTGGCACCAAGCATTTTTTCTTTTTTCTGCTTCCTGTCTTCTGCATGCTTGATGCGACGCTCCTCTCTGCAACAGAAAAAAGGTATGGTTCCCATTCAACAAAAGTTTAAACAGACTGCTCTCTTGGGAATATAATACAGATGCACAGATTCACATCAAACATAAAAATTACCAAATGATGACTGGTCTGTGAGAAACGATCTGTAAATGCACTTTTACACGATTCTGCTAAAAATCATGTACAAAATGGTTTCATTTAAGAAAGTCACTTTGACTCCAGTCTCTCATAACTTGTGTCTGAAATCACACACGTGAGTGCACTGCAATGTAGCGCACAGCACTTTCTTCTGTAGTGCACGCTGCCGTGGGCAAGTATTGTCCTAAATGGAAAACTAACGTTTTGCACTTTGTGGAAGTTATGGGCTTGCATCAGCATTTCATTGTTGGCTGCAGTTATTCAACTCTGAAAACTTGTCAAAAGTCTCTCCCCTTCTGCTATGTAGTCAAAATGGCAGCCGTTTAGTGTGATTAATCCCTAATAAGTATACAGTAACATTTAATAAGTTAAATTCTCAGGCTTCAAAACATGCACTTAGAGAGATGTTTTTCTTCCATTACCTAGTGTTTTTCCAAAGAAAACTAGCTCCTTTACTCACCTTGTCTGTACCTGGTGTTGTTTGTAGTTTTTCTGGTGAGATGGAGTTGTCTGGGACTTATTCAGGGATACGTTTTCTTGCGTTAAACCAAAAGGCTTCAGTTTTCCTATTAACACAAATGAAAATGTTTACTGGGCTTGATTACACATACAGATATACACAGAGTAACCCCCCACTTTTCACGGGGGTTCTGTTCCAAGAGCACCCGTGTATAGTGTTTTGGTTTAAAAAAATGACTAGTGTAAACCCTAATTATGTCCCCAAATATACACCCAGAACACTTTACATTTTCTTTAAGGGTAATGCATTAAACTGAGTTTAAAATGAAAGGAAAACCTGTATTCACCCCTTTCATGCACAACACGCATGTCTCAAGACCACTAACCTTTGTGAGGCTTGTAGCTCAGTGGACGAGAGAGGCTTGCTTTCAAATCAAAGGCATTTTTCTTGTTGGTTGATGGAGTGGTTGACGGAGTGGTTGACAAACCACTGAAGACAAATGGAGTTTTTCCTAATATTAAACACGCAAATAATCAATAAGACTTTGAGGCTCGGACCTTAACATTTGAAAAATTCAATTAGTTAATATTTGTTTTTAATAATTGGTCACAGTTTAGATATCCTGTGTTACCTGGCGTTTTGGTTATGGAGACAGTTCCTGTTAATACCTGATTTGGTGCCAACTTCAGACTTTCTGCCTGGAGTTGGGGTGAGAGGAATCATGGGGGACATCCGAGCCGGAGTCTTCACCAGAGAACGCTTGTGTTCATTATCCTGTGTCCCCTGAGAGAATCTATCAATACCCACACATATGTACCTTAAGTTTCAAAGTTTCAGTTAATCAATTCAGTGGAGACCAATTCAATGCCACGACGTCTTACCTGACATTAATTTTGTTGACTGAAAGGACAGAGGGTCTGAAGGGTGCAGTGTCCTTCAGAGCAGACTTGTTGGCAATGGTCCGTGTTAATCTCTGTTGCCTTGCAGCTGGTTTTCTCTCCTGCACAACTGGGCTGAAGAGCATGGCTTGACTTGGTGGCTCCTGCTGATAAACATATACTTTTGAGCCCAATGCCACTTCATCTATGAGGACTAGTTTTATACAAATATGTTAGGGATAACACTGACAAAGGCAACCATTAACTTACAGCCACAGTCTTTGCGTCACTGGTTTTCTTTACTGTATTCCCAGTTTGAACCTGAAATGACATAAAGTACAAAAATAATTTCCTCACCATGTTTATAAATATTTACACATTTCCTACATAAAATAAAAGGCAAAGAGTAAAGCACCAGTCAATCAGAAACCAATAGCCTAGGGTTTAACAATTTCCAGAGATCCAATATACTACAGAAATAACCACCTTCAGTTCCTTAACTGTGTTTCTGAGTGCCACCATCTGCTGGTTCTTCCTCTGCACATAAGAATCAATGGACTCCATCTTGTTAAAGTGAGCCTCATGAAGTTTCTTGAAGTCTAAACAGACAACACAGCAAAAAAGATTACATATTTGATTACGTGTTTGAACATCACCAGTAAACAAGCCCCATTATTGCTCCTAGTAGATCATGTGCAGAGTGGCTGGCAATATATATATTCCATTTGGTGCTTAAATGATTTGGAAGAAGAACCGCAATTCACTCCTCAAAAGTATAGTGGAATTAAGCTTGGTCTAAGATAAGTCCAGGGTCCTGCAACACATCATTAGATGCACTAAAAAATCTGCCCATTGTACAATGCTCCAGGAAGCTACATTTCATAGGTTAATATGCCTCATTGGTTAAACATATAATGAAACATGTCTTTACTGGGAGTGGTTGGTCTCAGGGGCAATTTCTTCTTCAGCAGACCTTCATGACGAGGAATTTTGCCTGCAGTCTTCTTACTCACACCTGTAAATAAGAGGGGAGGGGTCTAACATCAAACAATGAGAATATCATGGCCACTGGGGGGGGGGAACAACAACAAAAAATGGCTGCAGAGGCCGTTACTACATGTCCATGGACAAAAGTTTACTTTTCCAACCATTTTATAGAAATTAGCATACCTTTATCTCTTTGCTCAGTGACAGCATCATTTTTAAAAGATTCAGGTTCAGCTTCTGGCTGGTTCTTACTGGACACCACAGACAAAGTTGGAGTCTCTGTGCCCCTAGCTGAGGACACCCTTCTCCTCTTTGAGGTCCTTTTGCCGTCATCTGGTACATCAGACATTGCATCATCCTACAAATGAACAGTTCTCATTACCACCCAATTTACTTCAAAGGTAAAAAAACAGCTGTAGTACTGTACAGACTGACTTACCCTAGCTGGGCTATCTTCCCGTTTGGAAGGGTGATCTTGATCAGGAGCTCCTTGGTCAGAAATCTTCCTCTTTGCGTTCTGAGCCCTACCACGGCGCTTGGTCACATTTAAAGGCCTGACTTCATCCAATCCCTGTTCAAGTATCTCACTTGAGGCAACCTTCCCCTGAGGGACACAATGCAGATGAGGCACTCAAATAAATTAGCCCCTCAGTCACACGTGAGTGCAATTCTCTGCATTCAACCAATTCACCAAGTAAAGCAGAGGCACTGCCTTGCTCAACTGTACCTCAATGGTGTCACTAGCAGTCCTCGGATTCGAACCCACAAACAAGGAAAACTCTAACCAATAGGCAACTAGCTGCCCCGACAATAACACAGAATAAAACATGTAAAATGCATAACTAGTATAACTGACTCACATTCTCGGAGCTCTTTTGTTGTTCAAAGTGCTCCTTCAGTGCTTTCAGCAACCTCTCAGCCTAAAAGCAAACACAAGTCCCGTTAAAACACAAGTGAAAGAGTATATCGTTTAAAATTTGCCTTTGTGGCGTATTACTTCAGAAAGACGCGTTAAACACACAATCAAGGTAAAGCTAGAAAACCTGAACTTGAAGCTAATCTCCTGTTCCTCAGCATCACAGATATCTCGACTTACCTTCAAGTTGGCTTTCAAACCAACGCTTTTGGCAAGATGCTGCAAGTCTGCATACTTCAGAGAGTCTAAATCCATCCTTATTACTTTTGTCCGTCAACTTCAACGTGCAAAAAAACCGTGAACAAGTCTCTCTGCTGCAGTTTCGTGTCCCTTCTGCCGTTTATTTGGTTTCACAGAACCAACGCGCCCTCGTCGGTTGAAAATCAATTTTTAAAAATCGCCACCTCGCTGTCTTATTGGCTGGCGTTCCCGGAGTTTGTCATTTTGATTGGTGCGTGGTAGCCTGTGGGTGGAGTCACACAAGAACCTGTTTAATGTTTGGTAGCTTGACCGCTAACAAGAATTAAAACCAGGAACAATGTCTAACAGAAAGCCCAAATTACTCTCAAAAGATAACAAGGACTGTGACAGCACCCAGCATAGTTTACTTACGGAAAAGCTGGTCTTTGTGGGGGACCCAAAGGAACACGCCACTGCCTTCACGAACTGCAGCATTTTGCTCTGTGCCAGGTGCTGCACAGTCGTGGCCGACTCCCTGGGAGTTTGTGGGGAGGTGAAGAAAATCAAATCTGTCATTTGCCTCAGTAAGTTTTTGGTTTCGTTTGAATATAAACTATATAGATAAAAGTACTGGGGGACCCGTTTTCCAGGGTTTGGGCAAGGCCGCTTCTTTGCTGTGAAGGGCTCAATATAGTTTGGGGAAGAGCCGTTTCTATTCAAGCATGATTAAATTAATGAGTTCGGTGTGAAAGAACTTGACTGGCCCGCGCAGAGCACTGGTTGCCTGGTGGTTTGGCGTTCGCCCTGCGATCAGGAAGTCGTGGGTTCAATTCCCAAGATCCCTAGGTACCTCTGAGGTACCCTGATCAACGTAGCGTCCCACACTGCTCCCCGGGCGCTGTTCCTGGCTGTCGCTTCTTCCCTTCGTGAACGGGTTAAATGCAGAGGAAGAATTTCGTGCTGTTCACGCTGTGTGTTGTTGTGTGTTCACAGATGACAGAATGGTCACTTTCACTTCACTCCATGGGAATGCAATGTCCTGAAAGTCGCTGGTATTGTAATGGTCATGCGTCCCAATACTTTTGTTCGTGTTAAGTTTTTAATCTACATACAGCAGTGGCGGTTTCTATAAGACTACAGGTGAAACAATGTTTCACCAGTAACAATAAACACATGACTTTATAATTATCACTTTTTATTGGTGTGAAAATATTTCAGTTCCTGAATAGCGTTACAGTTTTATACTGCTCTGGTCAAAAACATGAAACAGCGCCACCCCCAACCGCGGGGAAACAGAGAATTTCAGTGAAACATGAAATTTCGATATAAATATCTCCGGCGACTCGTGGATTTTTCGAGGTTTCAATGGACTCTAATGGTAAATAAGTCCCACCCGTAAAACAAGTGACTGCCTACTGTAATAGGGTAGTTCTCCACTTCAACATGACTGACATAACACTGTGACCAATCACTGCCTTTATTTTCACTTTGTTCGGATTTATGTTTCACTTCATACATAACAAAACGTGTAACATATTATTTAATAGTATTTATTAATACAATTAACTTTTTATTTAATATTTTGATATTCATCTACGAGTGCACAGAAGGAAGGCCACCTGGGCACTGGTGAAATCCTTGGGAATGGTTTGCTGGTTTGACAGAGTGATTAACAACTTCACCAGGAGGGTAGAATTAATTTATAAGGTGAGATAGAGGTTAGATGTGTTTTCTTGGGATTTAGAAATAGTGTTAATGATGTACTGCTGGAATAAACATTATTATTATGTTTGTAAGATATGCACAATAAAATACTTTTTATATTTTGTGGTAATTTAACACTAACTATGAGGAGATAGTTTTTTCATGGCACTTAACGGGAATGAAGGGTGGTTTGTTTCACCAAAAGTATTGACCAGGAGCCCCTACTGACATACAGCAAGTGTATTATAATCATATCTATTGCTATCTATTATGCATGCCCTAATTTATTTGATATTTTAGTTGAAAATTCTAAAAATAAATTTTAAACCCAATAACGAACTTGTAAAAAGGCCATTAAACCTTTTATCTTTGCTTCTGTATAATTTATCCATACAGATACACACAAATTACTTGAGATTAGGTTTAGTGGAAAATGGTTAACCGTAGAAAAATTCAAGACTTTCTTTGCAGTGGTGGTGAAGTGAACTAAAGGTTAAAAAATCCACCATGCAGATGGTCATTTTATTTAAATCCACTTATGTATTCTGTCCTAAATCTGTTTTTGCAGAAGTCACTGTGGATGTGAAAGTGAAAGGAAAGTTTGACTTGTTCAAAGATGGTGTTCTGGCCTTCTGGTAAGTAGGTTAAGGCAACTATATCCTTTACTATGGCTCAAATATCTTCAAATTTTTTCATTTTTAAATCATTTTTGCCCATTCATATTTATCACCAAGCACTTACCAAGTTCTTGAATGCAACGGCTGTCATCGTTCTGTTGGTGTTGTTCTTCACTCCACCCCACCACATTTGTCCTCCTTGCGGAACCTCTTCTTGTTGCGGAAAGATGCGCTAAATTGGTGAGATTATCGTGCTTTTGCTTGCTCTGACAACTTTGGCTTCCAACCATACACATTTCACTGTGTCCGAATGAGGGCAAAATGAGAGGTAAAGTCACAATGTTGATGTTAATTGTATTTACTTTTATTTTATTCAGCTACGTGTTAAATTGTGGAGATGTGAAAGCCTCCAAAGTTAGTTTTGCAGTGAGACCACTAGGAAGAAATATCACTGAGGTAAGCATTCCTTTAACTTCTTTGTTAAGGGCATCTTATTAATTTCCATAGGAAATATGTTTATACTTTATGCATAATATTAGTGTGTAACTTCTCCAAATACCTTTTACTTTCCATGTGATTGTCCAATCAGCTGCAACAGGATTTGGTAGCTCAATTGAAGCAAGTGGATATTTTGAAGAAAAGGCTGGAAGAGTTGAGCATTCCCAGAGTGGCCAAACCAAATGCCAGAAGTGTTCCCCACTAATGCAGGGTGATGAGTTTATATAAAGTTGGTTTTCATTACAATGTTGACAATTTTGTTGAGATTTACAAGTGATTTAGTTGAAAATCGCTAACATGTATTTACACCTATACCCAAAGGTCTATTAAGACAGTCGCAAAGACGCCGCTTACTTATCAGAAAAAAAACTGTATGTTTATGTAAATAAAAATAAAGTGTTCATATTGTTTCAAGTAGTCCCTTTTTGTGAGACAGCAACTTCATAGCAAGTGAGTAGTTCTTTGAAGGAGCATTTAAACAAGAGGCTTATACAGCATACGGCAATCTTATTTTTATTTGAGAATGTCGCTCAAGAAGAAAAAGAGACAAAACAGGCAAGCGTAGGATTGGCACCATGCTGTTTTTATTGCTAAAATTCTGATGCAGATTTTTTTTTATTGTACAAAATCAAAAAGAGGTTCATCTTAGCATGCTCAGCGCATCTGTAGTGCATAGATTTAACCAGACATACAATATTCCCATCCACTGCCAAACAATGCAAATTACAGCAGGGTCATTAAACAGGAACAACAACTTTAATTTGTTGGTCCAGTCAAAAAAAAGTAAAGTACAGCAGCTAACAAATCAGTTTAACATTTCACTCTTTTTGCAAGATCTCAGTAAATTTAAACTATATGGGTGTGTCTGAAATCGCACACTACCGTCAGTGCACTGAGATTTAGTGCGTAGTTCGCACTGCACACTGCCTTCTGTAGTGCACACTGCTGTGGGTCAGTGCTGTCCTAAACGGAACACTAACGTTTTGCACTTAGCGGAAGTGACGGACTCACATTTGCTCGCGATTCTTCAGCCGCCAAAATATCTGCCGGTTTTACCGCAGTGTACATCAGTAAAATAACTTTATTAACATTACTTACATTTATACGAACCAGCTGCCTCCGCTAGGGCTGTATTTCACTGTTTGCCGCCACTATCCAACTCGAAAACACATTGAAAGTCCCACCCTCTCCGCTACGTGGTCAAAATGGCGCCCGTTTAGTGCGCATAGTGTGCATCGTTCTGCATTGCGTTTTCTGGCCGATTTCAGTGCACTGAGTTTTAGCTCTGTTTTCAGTGTCAGCGCACTACGCCCTAAAATCGTAGTCAAATCGGTTTCGGACACACTCTATGATTACAGTAAGCCTATGTATTCACTGCACTCTGCCTACTGTCATGTCATGTAATGTGATATTTATAACCATGGATGCATGACAATACTGAACTTGTATCAGCAGATGGCTGCTGAAACAAAAACTAGCAGCATTGGTCAGATATTTCAAGTTGATTTGATTATAAATTGGATCCTAGAACAGGAGAATGTTGGGCAACTATCCTGAAATATCAGTATATCAGGAAATTTCTCCAATTAGTCCAACTTTCTACATTCTACATGTTTATTGGACTTGGCATTTTCATGAAAATTAACAGCCAACAATTCCAATATCTGTGCATCCAAATTTACTCATTTAGCACTTTTCCAGCACAGATGCCATTGAAAATATTAACTTACAGGTTTCAAAAATAAAGAAACGCTAAATTAAACCTTTGGGGCTTGACATCTAACCCAAAAAAAAAACAAATCACAAGTGACCACTCGTTTGATGTTTTCACATTTCTGCATTAATTTTTTTCCAAGCAAAGCTTAATTATTGCATGCAGCACAACACGTTTCTTACCCACTTCTACCATGCAGCAGCTATTTTTTTTTCCTGCATTCCAATATAAAAACACCTATTAATACTAGGCTTACAATTAACCATTGCACAATAAAGTCCACTTAAGTCTGTTGTGGTTTTTGAAAGAACCGTTGGTACTTAGAACTTGGAATCTCCCTATGAAGACACAGTTTGAGTGTCGTTGACAACTAGCCAATATGTTGCTCCTATTGCTTTCGATTACAGCTGACTGCATATAGAAAATTTTGTGCGTTATGATCACGGTTTCTGCTGCTGTACGGTTTTAACAACAAAACATGCAGTACATGGTCGACTGAAATGTTTCTCACCGCCAAAAATGCCAAGTTTAAGTACTACATTCACTTTTTTTTTTTTGGTTTTTAGTGACCAATGAAAGTAGTTTGTTCAACTGCTAACGACTGGCCAATTAGCTTGGGATATTTCAACGTATTAACCAATGGACAGTTGGTATGCGCCATGTGATGGGCCTCAATACTCACTACAGCTACAAGTATGCTACAGTTTTCCATTCCACGATACACCATTCTGGCACTATAATTCATGCATATAATAAGATTATTGCTTCTAAGTAACTAATGTAAGATGTATTATGGCTTGCATATATGTGTAAGTGTAATCTAAAAAATATATTTGCATTCCAGTCCTTGAGGTATTTATCTACATTACAATATTTTGATTGTTAGGGCATGTGTTTGTTTTTAACGTTCCTACATGTAAACTAAAACTACGCTATAATTTGTGCTACTTGTAAGCTAGCTACGAAACTGTTCACCTAATGGCCAGAGAGCCATCCTCAACTATGTGTGAAACAACACTACATTACAGAAAATGTCTTTCTGCTTCCTAGACTTGATGTGCATGAAGTAATTTCACAACTGGATCAAATTTCCGCCCCAGTTCATAGCGTCCACTTACTGACGTTTATGGCATTTTACTTGATCATAAATGTCAGTCCTATTTTTTACTTTGATTTTGACTTCTGAGGATCAGAGACTAGTTCTACATGGGTAAGATTAGGGTGGGAGATGCTAGTCAACATTTGACACAAAATACCCTTGCGTTAACAAACTAGCAGAATTACGACTATCATGCATTTTGGCTTTCCTATTTTCACACTAGTAAAACTAGTGACAGGTTCTTTAGTCAAACGGTGATGATACTTAGGGGAAATGATGTTGGCTACCTATTCAAACAACACAAACAACATGATGAACAAAAAAAGGACTTTCTCTTAACAATCCGAGGCCTCTCCTAAGTTTTGTGATTCTCCCAAAGCTATCCGTGGTTCCTATTCAAGGAAAGGATGCTCCATCCTCAGTGGTAGCTAGTCTAACCCTTATCTGCTTATCTACTTTGCTAATATTCATTATAGTATATACTGTGTTTTCACTACAACTACTTTATTCTGCAAGCATCACGTTCAGTCATGCATGGCCACATATAATGTTGGCACAACAAATCCCGCTACAGCAAAGTAAGCGGATGAAACTATACATCATTTAATGGAAGACATTGGTGATTTTGTTGTTTTTTCACGAACAACTCGTCACTCATTTGTACAATATACACAATCTCAAAACGGGACAAAAAAAGGGAAGGGCACACATATTGCACATATCCCACATCCCTGGATGTTTTCCGAAGGATTAGGTTCAAGATCTTGCTGGTTTTTGTGCAACTGGAAATGGACGGTTTTGGATAAAAACGCTGTTAATATTGGAAAATGTGCAAGAGCACAAACATAAGGGTGGGCTCCCTCAACTATGGTGTATGTATTTACGCATTGTCAATATGCAACTAATGTAGTATAATGCTACAAGTACCATCATACAATGTCAAAATGTTGTATTTTATAACTGGGTTGCATGAGACAACTCCTACACCAATCCCTTTGGAAATGGTCACAAATCTTACAAAGACTATAAGTTGATGGCTTTTACACCCCCAAAATGTAGTTCTGATTCTGTTCTATGATATTACTAAAATTAACACACCCTGAAACACTAGCATGTCCACACACAGTAAAAAAAAATCAAAGCAAAAAAGCTTTACTACTGTCCACTCTTCCTATGTAGATAAAAGAATTTATTGTTGACCTGTTCCTCGCATATTACATCCTTTCCAATCACCTGCACTACTGAACCTTCAAATGTTAAGATGTGGAACATGTATTAGCATGGAATATGTGTGGGTTTATAAAAAAATATCGATTTGGCTTTTATTGTGTAAAGCACTGAATTTGTCTCTGGTGTTCAAATATAAGAGGGAAAAATGTAGTTAAAGCTAAATAGATGGAATAGCTGAGCCAAACATGGGTAACAATGAACAGAAGCTAGTAGCTACCGATAGTCATTTACTTAACGTTAACTAGTGCTTGTTTGCTATTCTTCACTGCTATCAACATTAGTGTTTTTGACTGAAAAATTAATTTCGTAATGTAGGCTACAGCACAAAGCACTCTAAACAGGCTAATGGAGGTTAAGGTCGAAGGTATGTTTCTTCCATAGTTGTGTTAATCAAGCTCAAGTCAGGGAGAATCTACAAGATTAGATGTATGTGTAGTTTTTTCAGCAACCTGCCTATTAATAAAAAAATGATTTATTTTAAAATACTCAAGAAAATTATGGATTTTACTGTTCCTGTGTGATGGATCATTGGAAACCAATTAAGGTCTGCTACAACTATTTTATTCAATTGAAGTCCTGATTCTGGACATCAAATGAATAAAATGTAACAAGAATAGACACTGTTGGAAGAACAATATTGGAGTAAAACAAAACAGTCTGTAGTAAGAAGGTGAAGGGGCGGGGGGACCTTGAATGGTTTACATTTCAGATGAGAAGGTGATTATTTGCATGTGATTTTGTGATATTCCCTACGACGAGAACAGTGGATGAATGGATGCAGGTGACCTCCATGACTGCTCGACTGTGAAGGTTGGTCGTGATATGAAATGCTGTCCAGGAGTGAAGCTGAGAATGCCTGAAGGAAGAGGGTATAGAGAAGACTTTAGAATTTCTTATATGCACAAAAAAGTGGTGTGCTCTTAAAAAAAATGCAGAGGAGGAAGAGATTGAGGTTTTCCACAGCAGGTTCAAAACTGCAGCCTAAAGGCCACGTAAAATGGCCATTTAAATCTTTTCACTGTTTTAAACAGAAAGAGCTTGATGTAGGATGTAAACACTTATAAATACAAAATATAATTCACAGCCCAGTCTGTGTGGTCTGAACAGAAGTCCTCTCAAGTTTTTTTTAATGGAAATCAGAGGTGTGATCTGCAGGAGAGGTGATGTGGAGCTAAGCAGACCTTATCGTGTGTCATTATTGGCTATTGGCTGTCTCCTAAAGTACTGGATGGCCAGATTCCAGCAGTTTAGTGATTCCCTGCATAATAAGCGTACAATCATTTCAATCCACACTGAAGCATGTCCATTTAAATCAGTGTGCAGAAAAGTTCAATTATGTTACCAATTTATAATTGTGCTCCTCCATCTCTTTTGAGTGCCACTCATTTACTAGCTTTTCTGCAGATGGGCTCATCCAAGCAGGACTCAATGCAATGTCCACAACCTCAGACAAACAAGCTTCCCTAAGGTCAGGCTTTTAAATTTTAAAAGATAAAAATTTAAAGACTGACCTTAGAATAGCAAATCCCATCCCAACCAGAAAATATGTGTTACAAGCTTACTGCTCAAACATACACGATATAACTAATTAGCCCCTTACTAGGTCAATTGGGTGATTGCAAATGGTGCTCTTCTCTGCGTTCTCAGGACATGACCCCCTTTATTATAATCTCTTTATTAACTTACTTGGTGATGGTTCCTTTGTGCTGAGACAGTTCCTTCACCAGGGTAGGGCACACAAAGAATCTGCAGAGACAGAACAGTTACTGAATATTGCAAATAAGCCTTTCTACATGCCAATGGCTGATGACGTGCAAGCTTATTACCTATAGCTGCAATTTAACAGTGATTTGTAGTTTATATAGACATTGGTTAAGAAATTAGGATAAAATAAAGATTATTTACCAATGTATGGTCATAAACACTAAATAGATATAGCTGTAGTCATAAACACTAAACATATCTATAATATATGAATACGTAATATATGTACGTTTTTCATGTCATAATACAAATACTACCTGCCCAAGACGGTCGAGCTGTTTCTTTATCTAGTAGTAAATATGACATGTATGATATATAATAAATCTAATGTATGCTTTTTTTAAGAGCGCATTTTCATCCTAGTGTGTTGTCCTATAGATGTCTATCCGTAAAAGGGATACATTAAGTCCTAATTTATTATTGTAAGGCCATGGAATTGATTGGTAAAATAAATAATAACGTTCTTGATCTATGGGCCTAAGCAGTTTTATTAGTATTAAATAATGCTGTCCTGCTTGCTCCAGTGAATGAGTGTAATAAAATAAGGAGATGGTCTTTGTGGCTGCAGTGCGCTGTAGTTAAAGCTGCGAGGTGCTGGAATCTTTACCTGGTAAACAAAGAGCGTGCGATCTGAAGCTCGACGCAGGATAAAAACCCGCCGTACCGTGTATCCGCCGCCCTTCTGTCCTATTGGTGTGATATAAAGACTCCTCCGGTGTGTATCCCCATGGTCCGGTGCGTTTCTGCTGGCCGTGGGGGTCCGGGTTTCCCCCCTCGGTCCGGTCCGACCCGACACCGCACTACTCCGCTACGCCATTTCTCCCCACCGCTCCACTCTCCGTCCGGGATGACGGCGCTCTTCCTGGGAGCCGATTGGCCAACAGACCTGCCAATCAACGCCCAGCACCCGCCCTCAAAAGCTGATTTGGTTCTGTACTCCCTACTCCCTACCCCCTATTCCCTACCCCTTAATGACATACAAAGACTCCTACCACTACCCCTTGTTCCCTACCTCTACCCTATTCTCTACTCTATCCCCTATTCCCTACCACTTACATCCTATTCCGTGCCCCTAAACACATTTCCCTACCCCTAGCCCTAACCCCTATTCCCTACCCTTGACCAACATTCCCTACTTCTACCCCTACATCCTATTCCCTACCCTAGCCATACCCTCTATTCCCTACCCAATCCTATATTTGCTACATCTACAACTACACCCTATTCCCTACTTCAACACCCTACCCCCAATTCCATACCCTCTATTCCCATACTCTTTAATCTCCCTGCAACCTTCCCCTACTTCCTGATCCATACACCCTACTCCCTATCTAGTGTACAGGCTGATTTAAGTTGATTTTAATATCCAAAATGTTAAATTAATCTTATGTCATTTGATTTTATGACAAAAGATTCGTTACATAAGTTAGAATTCGACTTGACTGAATGATCTCATTATTCATTTTTAAATTAATTATATGTTGAAATATATATGACTAAGTTATATTGCACGTGTTCACATTTATTAATTTCTATGTTTCTTAGAAACACCAATAGAACATGTTGCAGCCTTATTTCTCAAAACCATTTTATGTTCAAGGAACAGGAACACACACACACACACACACACACACACACACACACACACACACACAAGCGCGCGCACACACACGCTTCACCCCGCCTCCCTCGCGCACGCGCTCGGTGCTCACGTATTCAGCATATCCAGAAGC
>JBBPCW010000147.1:18602191-18613393 GCA_037974425.1 Phenacogrammus interruptus
AAGTCATCATCGCTTGTGTAGTACAGACCCAGCTCCCAACACAACTCTGTGAACAGATTAACGGCGATATTTTTTTTTATCGTCCGATAAGAGTCTCGCATTAACGCTGAGAACGCTACCGCTAATAATAATCAATCAAACACACACACTTAGGGCAGCTGGTGGCCTGGCGGTTAGATTGGCCATTAGTCTTAGCTTAGCCTTAAGCCTTTACTCTGCTATTGTTAATGATCTTCACTGCGTTACTACAAAAGCAGCATTTTTAAATATATGGAATCTATAAAATATTTCCCAAATTGAGTGTGCATTGTGTTTGTGTGTGTTTGTGTGTGTGTGTTTGTAGGTGCGTGTGTGTGTGTGTGTGTGTGTGTGTGTGTGTGTGTGTGTGTGTTTGGAGATCAAAGCATTGCACGCATCTCTAATGGTGTCCCTCATTAGGTGTTAATTTACGCTGTAATTTCAGACGCTCAGTCTGTCGTAGTGAGGCATTCCCCTCATTTCTCAGGGAAATTCACTGACAGAGTGTGGAGATACACCAGCGTTTGAGCAATGAGGAAATCAGCTGTGAGTGTGAGAGAGAAAGAGAGATTTATTTATTTAGGGGATTTAATCATTCATCAGTGGCTCACAGATTAATTTACATATAAACTCTACAGCCAATACACACACACACACACACACACACGCTTCACCCCGCCTCCCTCGTGCACGCGCTCGGCGCTCCCGTATTCAGCATCTCCAGAAGCAGAAGGAGCAAAAAAAAATGCAGCTCCCTCCGAGCCCACTCTTACTAACTTGTCATTAAAAGAGGAGAGAAACATTGTCGTGCCCCCGGGCCTCTGGGATTAAACCCCCTGAACGCTGGTAAGGTTCTGCTTAGTTAAACCTCAGTGCAGCGAAGTCGAGTTTAAGTTAGGCCCCGGTCGCTTTCTGTGTTTGAACAGGTATAGGAGTGTAAAACACACATGGCTCTGTTTAATTACTGGGTTTTTGTACATGCAGACTGCAACTGATCCATAAAACCTGCTCTGCATCACTCAGCCTGCACATTTCAAAAGTGAAAATACAAAATGTGCGCAGGCCATTTAGCTTAGCCTAGCTTGCTAACCATGCTAACCATAATAACAGCCCTTTAGCTTCAGTCTGGCTTTAATAAGCAGCTCCGTTTGGCAACGAAAACCTCAAAAAAGCAAAGAACAGGTGGAATACATAGAGTATTGTGCAAAAGTATTAGACACCTGAGAAAATAATATTTCAAGTCTCTGTAACTGAGCAGTGCATGATTTTAAGGTAATATTAGAATGTACAACAATCTTATTACACTGATTTTATGCCTGTTTGGGTGCTTGTAGTACGTAGTAGTTCTAATCAAATACCTAGCTCAGCTCAGTCAATACTTTATTAGATTAAACGAGGAGCGGCTGATGGAGTTTCACAAATCCATGTGAGACAAAACAAATCTTGATACAATATTTAATGCTTTCTTGTGTGTTTGCATTTAATCTAATGAGTATGTGTGTATTTGCTGCCAGGAAACCCCCCACTTAGATAAATGTCTGTAAAAACTTTGGACAGAAGCCTTAGACTTTATCACAATACTGTACAAAACTGCCTAGTGCTGGTTATTCAAAGTATTGATTAATGCCTCCATTTGACTAGTCCTCACATTAAGTTTTTTTGTAATGTCATTTGTCTATGAGAGAGTGTTTCATGGCGAACCATCATACAAGACCATGAGTTGTGGCCTTAATTAAAACTAAACAGTAATTACTGATTATCACTTGTTACTGACTACTGATTAATGACTTCACACATCTACTGGTGACTAATATCAAATATAAAAATGTGCTTGGATGGCTTTCCCACCTGTGGTTATATATACAGTGCAGGGTTATAAATTCTGATAATAACCATAGTAGTATTTAAAGTAGGGATGCACCAATATTGGGATTTCTGGTCTAATATGATAACCAGTAATGAACATATATTTGTTTCCAATAAGCATAAAAAGTTCATACTTCAATAAATAGGGCAGTGAGTGTAAGACAGGTTAAAACTTTAAAGGTGAGCTGCAAAGTAATATCACGCAGCCATGACACAGCATTAATTCAGATCAGTTATAAGGATGTAGTTTGCCTGATCCTGTTGCTTCTTTTTTGCTTTGACTCTAATCCAAGGATTTATATATTTTTAAATTATTTTTCATATTGCAATAATGTTTTCATGTAAACATTGTGCATAATTAACAGATGTAAACAATTTTTTAGAAATCTAAATAGAACCTTGAAATTCTCTGCACTTTGTTGAGCAGTATTCTTGTTATATTTTACAATATCACAGAAGGCTGTGCAAATCAGGCTTTTAATAAACAACGAGTTCTGTGAGCATCCTGGAGAACATCAGATGTTCCCATTGAGTTCTATGGGTGGAATCAAGACTTTCTTGTGGTCCAACAATAGGAAGAACTTTAGAACAAATAATGTAGCCCAATATTTAACCTGCTTTTTCTGTTTGTATCTGTACAGGTCCCTGGGCCAAACCCCACTGAGAAAGCAAAGATCTGTTCAGTTTGTGGCGAGAGGAGACGTAGAAGCGTCTGGAATGGCAGGAGGACGAAGAGGAGCAAACAGAACTACATACTGTCGTTCTCCATTGGGCGGCGAGACAGGAAACGTCAACAACGGCAACCACTCCACCAGCTCACCTGTGACTGGGGTGAGATCACGGACAAGGTGAGATGTTTGTGTTTGTCTCTGAGCTGGAGCCTGTAGGTTTGTCTAGCACTTAGTGCTCATGAAGTCACTCCTTGGTTCACTGTAAGGCCATTATGCAGTCTTGTGCATGAAACTGATGATAAATCTGATTTGTATTTTGTCTTTACTGAATTTGATCTAGTAAGAGACATTTGTTTCTTTTAATTTTTGAAGTTTAGTCCGTGCTGTTCCGTTTGGATATTGTGAATACTGTCATTGCAGTTTCATATCCCCATATCATCAAGATTAAAGCAGGGCAACAATTAAAATTTTTAATTGTGATTAATCAAATGGTTTTCTGTGATAAATCGTGATCAGTTGCATTGTTATACGCACAATTCAGTAATTAATTCAAAAGTAGTATAGAGTGATATAGTAATAATACTAGATACACAGACTCCATATTGGCATCCCTGTTGGCGTAATGGTCAATGGCCAAGTCCCTGTTGGCGTAATGGTCAGTTGACCCAATACATTTGTCCATATAATGTAGACAAAAGTAATGGGGCACCTGACTCCCATGAACACCAGCTGAAACGTAGAGCTGCATGCGCCGTGCCACCACAAGCATGAAAACACAAGAAAGCAACAAACTTACAAAATAAAAAAGATTTTAAAGAAAATTGCCATTACACTAACTTAAGTAAATAATACCCAGCCCTAATAAAGATGTATTTTATTATAGGGACAGTAGTAGTAATAGATGTTGCAATAATAACACAACTAACCAACACTGGGCTGTTCGTTAGACTGTTTTCATCCTTTTTATCAGATTTTATGTATGCGCTAAAGGTTAAAAATCTGTGCGCTTTAAACTCTTAAATGCTGTTAAGAGATTAATGTAGATATTTTTCACATTCTTTGACATCCACCCATACCCATGTTTTTTGTAGTTACTATCATGCATATTTATTGCAAATGGTATATTCTGTGCTCGTTGTGTGTTTTATCTGTCGTCCTATGTAATATGCCACTATTGTGTGTTGTGCTTTGGGCTTGAAGAACAACCTGCCCTACAAAGATGCAAGTTGTGACCAGTTTTTAGTCCTTCTCTCTTTCAGTCTCTTCTATTTGTTTTATCTGCCCAATCATAATCAGTTCTATTTGGTACATTGCAGTTTGTCTCACCAACTTAATCGCTATCCCAGGCTTGCTGGAAGTTAAAAGCACAACAGCTGTATCTGTTAACTGAATAGAATCTCTTTGTGATGCATTATGTAATTGGCAAGCAGCAAACAATATACTTCATTCATGCCCAGCCGTATTAAAGGCCATGCAAGTGGCCTTCGGTTGCTGCTCTTCTGTTGAGTTTGTAAGAATCAAGCTGAAGATGATCATGTTTGACTTGACTCAGGACTGGGTGGGGCTGATTGTGGTGAAAGGTGAAAGATTGGTCTACACTTGTATTATTTTGAATGTCCTCATTTATCAGCACAGTGTTGGTCTGTGTATTTGTATTTCCTCATTTAAAGGAATGATTCCATTAAAAGATATTGTAAAGAGGCTCTACTTTCAGATGAAAGCAATTACAAAATACAAAACTGTACTGTACTGTACACCCTGTTGTTCTAAAGGTAATGCTTCTTCTCTTTTTTCTCTTGTGTCCTTTGCTGTTGCAGGATTGCCAAATGATCACCAATGGGACTAATAAAGGGTTATCTTATCATATTTGATCATATTTGTGAACAGTGTGTGATGGTGTAGGCATGTACTTAGCACGATGCTAACTGGTTCTATAAACCTGCATTACTTATTAGTTACATTAGCCTCGTCTCTCTGGACAAAAACTAAACTTCAAACTCCAAGCAAGTATTGACTGAGTATATTTATGAAGATAAATGTGTAAATAATTTTTTCCCCCACAAAATCTTGTCTTTCGTCTACTTCTGTGCTTGGTCTGCAGGAACGGTTCAGGAACAGGACTGTCCAGCCCTCCTCTGGCCGCACAGACGGTGGTTCCACTGAAGCACTGTAAGATTCCTGAGCTGTCCATGGACAGAAACATCCTGTTTGAGCTTCACCTCTTCTTCTGCCACCTCATTGCACTTTTTGTGCACTATGTCAACATCTACAAGACAGTGTGGTGGTATCCACCCTCACACCCCCCATCACACACATCACTGGTGAGTCGTGTCCCATGCAGCAGTTTGTTTTTATCTAGTTGCATCAGAGACATTTAATGATATTCTGTATAATATCCACCATTCACTGACTAGGGCTGACCAAAAAGGTGTTTTATCTTTTAAGACATTGCTGCTCTAACACAGCCAGCAACCTATTCAACGTTGCCCGGTATTTCAAAGCAACTTGCATTATGAAAAAAAATCAGTGTTTTTACCCTGTAGTATTTAGAATGAGCTATACAGCTTCACTGAAAGGCAAAAGAAAGAAAAACATTTATTCAGTATAAAAGTGGTTCAGATATGGCATTGCACAGGGAAGCTGGTGGTGAATAATTTGCTAATGGATGTGTGGTGGTGTGGGTGGGTGGGTGGTTTTATTTGTGTAAATAGCAGTGGCTAAATAATTTTTCCCAGTGCTGCCACATAAATGTCAACATTCTTCACACCACACACCACCAGATATAGAGCTCAAGTCATGACATGACTCATTGTATCTTCCTAGAACTTCCACCTGATTGACTACAATATGCTGTTGTTTACCATCATCGTTCTGGCCCGCAGGCTGATAGCTGCCATAGTGAAAGAGGTAATGATGTTCAAGAGATTGCATTTGAGATAATATTATTGGAGCATGTCTACATTCATAATTTATTTGCTCCTATAAAGAAATTACTGTTTCTGTCACACCTACCTGCATGTAGTAATGTAACTGTAATCTCACAGTACAGAGCAAAAATCTTAGTCACCTGTGCAAACTGTTTAAAGCCATTTTTCTCAGCGTGTGATGCCTTTTTGTTAGCAAAGTTAACATTGGAATAATTGCAGACAACAAAGAAAGCAGTAGAAAGAATCAAGATTAGTTTAGTATGTACAGTAGGTTCCAGATTCCCCATCGATGCCTCCAGCCATTGTTTGGATTTGTGAAATGTCATCAGCAGCTCCTTTAATGAAGGACCAATTGATTAAACCTGGTGTCTCATGGTAACTTCAAGTTATACTGGGCCACATAGAATTAATACTTTATAGTGTTGTTTGTATTAATTCATTTTATTTAGTTTTATTTAGTATGTTTAGTAACAGCAGTGTGTAAAAATCATTCACTGCTCATCTAAGTTTTGTACAGATTTGTATAAAAAACCTGGGAAAGCTCCACTGACATTGCTAGGCTGGTGACAAAGTACCACAAATATTTCCCTGAGCACTAGTACCAGCACTGAAAGGACCAATTGTACACATTTACAGCTTAAATTCCTTTTACTAAAAAAAAACAAACATCGAAGTGACCCACAAATGTATCTGCAGCTGCTGTTCTATTAAACGAATGGTTGTATTAACCAGTAGCTAAGTAAATGTATTAAAATTGTCTGTGCCAGTCACACAGGGTGTGCTTTTTCGTAAATTTTTTCTTGCTCGCGCTATGTCTAAATATCACCCCACCCCCCCCGTGCAGGCGTCTCAGAGCGGGAAGTTGTCCTTCCCTCATTCGATCTTCCTAGTGACGGCAAGGTTTGCGGTGCTGACCCTCACTGGCTGGAGTTTATGCCGATCGCTCATTTATCTCTTCAGGACGTACTCACTCCTCAGCCTTCTCTTCCTCTGCTACCCGTGAGTACCCTGTCTTCTGTTCCCAAGTTCCACATTCTTGTCCATTTTTTTAAAATCTGTTTTGATTTATTCCTGTTTATCCCTGAACAAACAAATGACAATTATTACCTGTTAATTACAGATTATTCATTCCACATGTCATACTGTCAGACTGTAAAAACTAGACACACTTCAGGTTCATACCAGATTACAATTATGGATCTTAATGTC
Organism: Phenacogrammus interruptus; assembly: GCA_037974425.1. Taxonomy (NCBI): domain Eukaryota; kingdom Metazoa; phylum Chordata; class Actinopteri; order Characiformes; family Alestidae; genus Phenacogrammus; species Phenacogrammus interruptus. The sequence continues at coordinate 18,608,883 of JBBPCW010000147.1, forward strand.
AGATCACACATTTACCTCAAATAGGCAAAAGTGTAGTACTGTTATACATAATGTAAACATGGGGTGTATGAATGTCAGTAGAGTATTGAAAAATGACATTTCAATATTTCACTGATATCTCACACACTCAAATTACATTTTCTTCTGAAGTCATGTATAAATTGTGTCATCCTCTGACAAATTGACCCTTAAAATTTGTTCAACTCCAAAGCTTGTTTCTGTCTCCCTCAGGTTTGGAATGTACATCCCTTTCTTCAGGCCCAGCTGTGAGCTGCGCCGTGTTGGGTCCCTTACCCCCATCACCACTATCACGTCTAAGGAGGTTGGAGGCAGCACTGGTTCTCTGGGACGTGGAGGGAAGGACTACTTGTCAGTTCTGAAGGAGACGTGGAAGCAGCACACAAGCCAGCTGTACAGTGCCCAGCCAATGCCCACCCACGCCTGCTGCCTTTCCCCTGACCTCATCCGCAAAGAGGTGGAATACCTTAAGATGGACTTCAACTGGAGGATGAAGGAGGTGCTGGTCAGCTCCATGCTCAGCGCTTATTATGTGGCCTTCGTACCTGTGTGGTTTGTTAAGGTGAGCAGAATAAGTTTGGATGTTAATCTCTGCTTAAAGGTTCCATATAACAAGAAACTGAATTGTCCTATTTTTTTTAATGCAGTTTTTAAACATAGCATTCCCCTCTTCATACTGTACATGGCAACTAAGCTGAAAGAAGGTGGTTTTAAATTTGTTTTTTTTAAACAACAGGATAACCGGACATTGCAGAGTGTTTTATCCTAGAGTACATTTTGAATGAGGCATTTCAATTACAAAATGGGTGTTTAAAAATAAATATAATGGTACATAAATATCATATGTGGACCTCAAGGAAAGGCTATTATGCCAGATATGATAACAAGTGATTCCAAAGTTTTGAATGTTGAACTATGACTGGTTTTGATTTGTAAAATGATACAAATGAGTGGATTCAGAACAAAATATATATTGCAAATTAGAAGTAGGACATGAGTCCTCAAAAACTTTACAAATTCCTCCGTGACAAATTACCTTCTTGTCGTCTTGTCAAGTTCTCATATTAAAAAAAAACTTTCTGATTCCTGTTCTGTCTCCATGTTTTTGTAGAGCACACAGTATGTGGATAAACGCTGGTCGTGTGAGCTCTTCATCCTAGTATCTGTCAGTACATCAGTAATCCTGATGCGGCACCTCTTACCCCCACGTTACTGCGACCTGCTTCACAAAGCGGCTGCTCACTTGGGCTGCTGGCAGAAAGTGGACCCCTCGCTCTGCTCTAATGTCCTCCAGCACATGTATGTCTCCTTTACATTCTTTTAGGGCTTGGGTTAGCATGATGTAGGCATCTCTGGTTGCACAGCAATGTCAGAAATTTGAATAAATGGTGATACCAAACCCATTCATGGCTGGCAATACAAGAAAGCATAATTTGCATAGCTCTCTCTGATTGGGTAGGATCTTCCTCCCCCTCTGCCCATCACTGCATCACAGCTGTGGAACCTGTTTTCTGATAGAATTGGCAGTTTGTGTTCTCCTCCAATCATGTTGAGCTGTCAAATGACATCGTGTTATCAGTGGTTTTAAACAAGCTTCACTTGTTTCAGAGGAAGCACAGAGACGTGCTAGTGGATGGCACTTTAATAAATAAATGTCAAAAATAATGTAAACCAGCCATTTAAAATTCATTTGACATGTTCAGTTGCGTGGTAGACGTGTTTTTTACAGTTTTTGTCACACTTTTGACACTATAATCAAATGTAGCCTCAAATGACATGGCCCTAATGCTGAATGCTCTTTCATTTAAAGACCGGGAATCTTTTCTGAATCTTTTTTTTATAAGGATTTTATTTAATCCTTGATTAAACACTCCTGAAACTAGTGAATAGCATCTGTATTTTATTGTATATATGCTGTTTTCCTTGCTGACTTTGTGTCTTGTATTTTCAGATGGACAGAAGAATACATGTGGCCACAGGGAGTCCTGGTAAAACACAATAAAAATGTGTATAAGGCTATGGGCCATTACAATGTAGCAGTGCCCTCAGATGTCTCCCATTATCGCTTCTATGTGAGTACCCACTGTGCATTCCTACAAATAAACTAGTTTACTTCATTGTCCAGCGGATGCTTTACATTTGAAGACATTTTAAGGTAGTAGGTGAGGCTATTTCTAGCCAGATTAATATAATCTTGGATATAATCATGGATATGTATCTTAAAACATCGATCTATTAAGATTCTATCAAGACGAAGGTGGAAGTGCTCATTTTCCAGCAAACCCCTTTAAGCAACATATTTGAGAAGTTTCCATGAACTCTGCTTTGTTTAAAGTGCAGATACCAATTAAAGCGATGTTCTGTTTAGACACTAGCTTTACCCAAAACCAAACTTCTCAGTGGAACTGAAAAAACGGATGTGGCTCTGTGACAGTTGCATGGATGCATAGTAGACCTTCTTTCCTGATGACCATCAACCTTCCTTTTTCCCTGCAGTTTTTCTTCAACAAACCACTCCGAATATTGAACATCCTCATCATCTTGGAGGGCGCAATGATATTCTATCAGCTATATTCACTGATGTGTTCAGAAAAATGGTACCAGACAATATCATTAGCGCTCATACTTTTCAGCAACTACTATGCCTTTTTCAAACTGCTCCGAGACAGAATAGTGTTGGGAAAGGCCTACTCATACTCTGCATCCTCAGATCACAAAGTCAGCTAGAGGCTAAATTATTGTCAGATGAGCATCACAGAAGAGCAAAAAGCATGCATGAGAGCTTTTTTATTTTTTCTATAACTGCATTTTTTGTCGATCTGTTTATGTTCTGATCTGCCATAAAATAAAAAGACATATTTTTGTATTCCTTCACAGGTCTGGATCTCTGATTTCTGATTTTGTGATTTTGCCAGTATCAATCCATGAGGTTTAAGCAAAAACGTGTGGTACTACCATAATTTATGTGTTCATTCTTTTCACCAATAGACCAAAGAGGTTCTGTCCAACCCTTTCTCCTTTTAGATGTTTTGAATGCAGGACTGATTAGCTGCACTATTCCACACCGTCTGCCTTTATTTAAACTTTATTAATGCATCTTAAAATCTTGGTCGTGGCCTTAGTATAGGTGTATGGCTATGGTTGTAGCATCTCAACAAGAATATATGCTGTTAACTTTATAATTCCTTACTCTTATGATTTATATACACTAAATTTCATTGTTATACTAAAAGCAATAATGGCCTGTAATTTAAGTGAAGAGGTGGCATCAGGATGCACTATAGGACAAAGGCAAAACAACAGGAAGTGATTTTTCTGAGCATTGTTCTGCTGGGAAACCTTTGACACATATCTCCGGCCTAAACATTGTTACCCAAGTATGTAAACTCCAGCAGTATCCCTAATGGCAACCACCTCTTTCAGCAGGATAATGTGCCCTGCCACACTGCAAACAGTTGAATGATCTGAGGAACATGACAAAGCATTTATTGTGTTGACATGATATCTAGATTCCTCGGATCTCAGTCCGATCAAGCATATATCGAATGTGCTGGACAAACTAGTCTGATGAATAGAGGCCACTTCTCACAACTTACACAATGTAAGTTATTGGCTGCTAACATTTTGGTGCAAACCACAGCACACCTTCAGAGATCTTGTAGAATCTGTTTCAACAGGTCAGCGATGTTGTGGTGGCACAAGATGCACTTGTGCAATATTAGGTGGTTCTAAATGAACAAGTTCCTTAGGGCCCTAATATTCCTACTGAAATAAGAAACCGTGTTCAGGTTGCTGCAACCTCCGATTTGTTGAATTGTTCTTTAAAATATGCAGCCAAGAGTGAAAGTGGGCAAAACTGTCAGTGTTTTAAATTATGATATTTGGTCATTACCGATTTTTCTGACTTATTGCAACGTATTCCTTGCCTACTGTGGAAAGTGGAAACAAGCTGTTGCCACAGAGATGAGTGATGTGAGGCCATATGATATCTCTGTGGCAACAGCTTCTTTCCACTTTCCACTTTCCACTGGCCCATATCCTTCCCACAATTTTGTTCAAACGGCATGGTTTCTTGAGTTCAGAGAGATCAATTAAGCTGGATTTTTACTCTCAGGACCCTTGTGCCCATCTTGGCCCAGACTTTCCTGTAAATGAGATTTTAATTATCATTTGCAACTGGTTTTGGGGATCAGAACTGGTCTACAGTGGCCAATATTGTGCAGTCTTCTAATTGGGTGCTCAAGTGTAATCATTGTGCAGTATCACTGTCAATAAGACTTATATAGTACTGCTGAACTCTGACATAATCCAATAGCCATGTGCTGTTAGAAATAACTAAGTTACTGATCTGTAGCCTAGTGGTTAGGAAGTTGCCCGTGTGATCAGAAGGTTTTGGTTCGAATCAAAAATCTCGCGCGTTAACGGCCCAGCACTAGTATATATAAATATATATATATATATATATATATATATATATGTGTGTGTGTGTGTGT
>JBBPCW010000147.1:18662684-18683781 GCA_037974425.1 Phenacogrammus interruptus
TCTCTCTCTCTCTCTCTCTCTCTCTCTCTCTGTGCCTCTCTCTCCCGTTCGGATCGCGCCCGTTTTAAACCTGTTCCTCTCTCTCTTTCTCTGTTTCGCTCTCTCTCTCTGTCACGCGTGCGCTCTATGTACCTCTCTCTCTCTCTTTCTTTCACTCACTCGTTCGTGACTTTACCGGAGCATGCCAATCTGCCCCTGTTTTTGTTGTATAAAACAAACAAATGTTCTAAGTGGATGAAATATAGATAAAGATAAATGTAGGACGTGGGCCCTTTAAAATCATTTACCTAGTGTAAGCCAACCTAAAAGAGATGTGCTCTTTCTCTTTGTCTCTGTCTTATTCTCTCCCTCTCTCTCTCTCTCTCTCTCTCTCTCTCTCTCTCTCTCTCTCTCTCAGGGATGAGGGGAGCTGTGTGGAGGGAATTCTGGAGATTTTTGACATGCTGCTAGCCGGCTCCTCCAGGTTCAGAGAGCTGAAACTGCAGAAGGAAGAATACGTCTGCCTCAAAGCTCTTGTCCTTCTCAACTCCAGTATGTCTTTGCGATTGTGTGTGTGTGTGTGTGCGTGTGTGTGTGGGTGTGTGTAAGCATTATAAACACTCTACTAATTACAGTTAAGTCGTTAGATTCAAGCGTGCACTTTTGTCTGCACACAACTGTCTATCAAATTAAGATCATCATAAATGATCAGAGTCTGAATTCGAATCTGAATCAGAGGAAATTGCTTATAGAATGACTGCAAAGACACAGAGACAAGAAAAAAGTAAAATGTAAATGAAATCTAAACAAAAAATCTGGAAAAAAAGAAACTAAATTTGAAAATACAATATGCTAAATACAGAAATGCTGGGTATAAATGAAGAGCTCTTTTCCAAAACGATAAATCCATTTAAATAGTTTTTAGAAAAATGACATTTATTTACGGAGAGCCACACTTTTTGCAAATATTTAATTGATCATGTTAAAATAGTTTGTTGGCTTAGTCTGTACAACAATAATTGTCAAATCTGACAACTTTGTTGATTATAAATCCAAAGTTAATTATATTTTGTCAAAACGCTACAAATCCATTCTTTATTTGTCTTTCCTTTTCAGGCAAGAGAACATGCAGTAATACACAGCTAAATAAAATAAAATAATAACTTGCAATACATTAATTTATGTTAAATCTAAACAAATAACATACATGCAAATATCCAGTTAGTTCAATCAGAACCATTCAAAGTACCTGTCACGTCTGGGAGGGCTAGTCAGATAACAAGAACTAATACAAACAGGACTTAAATATCAACAGAAATCAGACCAAAAACACATGACAGGTGGAAACTCAATCATGTGACATTACCAGACATGTGACAACAGAACCGAACAGACAGACATGTCAAAATAAAAGACCCAGAACATGAACAGAAAAACAGAGCAAACAACTGAAAAGCAGCGACCACTAATGGCCGCCGACCGAACCGTGACAGTACCCATCTCAATTTGACAAAAAGATCCAATCTCTGATTTTATGTATATTTTTAATATACATGAAACAGGTTGTCTCTGTGGCAGCTCTTTTCTCTCTCTCCGTTTCTTTTTCCCTCTCTCTGAGCATGTGCTGTGTCTAAAAAATGTTATAGTGTAAACCTTAAATATGCCCCTAAATATGCTCCCCAAACACTTTCATTTTATTTTAAACTCAGTCTAATACATTACCCTTAACGAAAATGTAAAGATAAACCGTACTGTACTGTACAGTTTACACTGAACTCCTGCAGTGGTGGAATGTAAATACCGATGTTACCCCTGTGTAGAATGTACTGTAATTCATGCAGCAAGTTTTCTTTAGTATGCAATGCCATTTTCTTTGGTATAAGCAGGTAAATACAGTAATAAATCTATTTAATTTACAGTATTAAAATTACAAGGCTTTAAGAAGAACAAAAACGAAAAACACGAGAACCGCAGCAGCCAGAAATGTGTCAAAGGGCAGCAGCCAATCAGCAGCAAGGAGAAATAAATAACGGCTAAGGAGTAAGGAGAAATAAAAATTGGCTACTTTCAAATCTCCCGCCTCTGAGTACAGCTGACTGTTGAGTAAATTCTACCGACACAAATGGTAGTTTGGAGTAATTTATTGCACCTAGAAGAGAATCTTGTGTGAGAAATAAAATTAATGTTAAATGACAACTTCTTGTGCCCGAGACATTTTATGAAACCCACTGGTAGGTAAGATCATTCATAAAGTCCCATTCATAAAGTTACTGTGGTGGTTTATGAATAGGACTTGGTAAACGACAGTCAGTATTACTAATGACCAATGCTCAGCGTCTGTTCGGGTGCCAAAATAGACATTTTCAGAAAATAAGAAGTAAAAAAAGGTTTTGGAAAAAAAAAAAATCAGAAACAAACAATAGAAAAAAAATACTTGGTGAAATATAACACAAGCATGTATCCACCATCAGGCAAGATCATAAAAAAGCATTCAGATATGACAGCGAGGACAGCCTTTTAATGGCATTAGATGGGAGATTAACTGTGTCCTTGGAGTCCTTCGAGTTTGCAGGATGTTGTGAATGACTAATGGCACAAATCAAGTGGTAAAACAGGCGGCTAGTAGATACATTTGTTGTGGCCCTGCTCTCCTGCCAGGTCTGCCCTCTAATTTTTTTTAATTAAAGTGGTACATATAAACAGTTTTCTGCAGACATACGGCACATGGCTACAGTACCATCAGTTGTGTAGTATGTGTGTGACTGTGTGTGTGTTTGTTTACCTCAGACATGACATCCTTGGAACTGGATGCAGAATTGGAGAGCAGGTCAAAGCTGCTCCGGCTGCTGGACGCGGTGACGGACGCTCTGGTTTGGGCCATCTCCAGAACAGGCCTGTCCATGCAGCAGCAGTCTGCCCGCCTCGCACACCTCGTAATGCTACTGTCACATATACGGCATCTCAGGTACTGCAGTGAGTGTGTGTGTGTGTGTGTGTGAGTGTGTACATAGTGTCTTTCTTCCAGCAAAGCTAAGATAAATACAAACAAACAAGAAAGCAGTAAAAAGTACAAAGATTTTTGTTTGTAAAAGTGGTTGATATTTTGTGAGCTGGTAAAGAGTTTTCCAGATTTCTCCTCCAGTCGCTCCTGATTTAATTTAATGAAGGACTGATTAAGACAAACCAGGTTTCTGCTGGAAGCTACAAGTAATACTGGGCTTCCACAAGGAACACAATGACACAGTATACATAAAACTGTAGTTTGCGCCCACCCAGGATGAGTGCTTGCCTCACGCCCATAGACCCGGGATAGGCTCTGGGTACCCACAACCCTAGGAAGGATTTAGTGATTACGGAAATTGAATGAACAGTACAATTAGTAATGTTACTGTGAAAAAACACTCACCTGCACAGATAAAAAAAAATTAGGCAGGTGCCTAAGGTATAGTACAGTATGTATGTATGTGCATATGTGTGCGGAACCTATCCTGTATAGGTCCCATGTCTATGAAAACTGCTTTCCTTTCTTGCAGCAACAAAGGAATGGAGCACCTTTCCAGCATGAAAAGAAAGAATGTAGTTCTGTTGTATGATCTGCTGCTGGAGATGCTGGACGCAAATATAACTCAGAGCAGCCGTCTGTCTGAAATCCAGTCCGCTAAACCTGAAAACTCCCCTCCAGTGGAACAAAACACAAACCCAGCCTGTGAACCCAGCCAGAGTCCAGTGGCCCAGCGTCTCTCGCCGTGTGTGGAAGAAAAAGCTAAACAGGAGTAATAGGGACATCTCCACTGTGTGAGGGTTCAGAAAGAACATGATGTTATAAATTGGCTTTGCACTACTCCATCCTATTAATTATCCACATCAATCTGACCCCTTCTGTTTGACCGAGGAGTCTCCATCTCCAGCCCAAGGGTCGTGGTAAAACTAACGAATCTTCAGCCATCTGAGAGACGAAGGACTGAATGGATCTGTGAGATGTCCACATATTTGTGAGGATTCCAGCAATTTCAGTAACGCTAAAATTTAGTTTGCCCTGTTCTAGTTGGTGTTAGACATTCAAAAAATTCAGTGAAACATTTTAACCTCTCAGAAATTTCTGTAAAAAAAACGTTTCTGTATTCATAAAAACACATTAGATGGCTCGGAATTTCAGGATTTCTTATCGTAGTGAAATTTTGCAGAAGAATTTTGCCGAAGTTGAAACCTGAAAATTCTGTAAAAATTTTGCCTTCATTCCAAATTGTCGTGCTAAAATACAAATGCAGAAAATTCAAATGCAGTTTCATATGCAGAATTCAGAAATTTCAAGAATTTCTTGTATTCGCACTGCACAGAATGGATTGCAGCTCTAAGTTTGCTATGGCATCACACATGGCTTAGGTTTTTCACAGGCATCATTCTAAAGGAACTTCAAACAAAACAAGCATTATTACAGTACTAGTCAAATGTTTCGTCACATCTACTAATCCTAATTTTGTCACTGAACTATTTACTAGCCCTATTTTTTTTTTCAATTTCACTACATACATATGAAATTACTTCACAAATTCAACAATTAATTTGAATTTGAATGTTGAAATACTACATGTACTCGAAACACTGATTTGGGTGTGTCCCAACCTTTGACTTGTACTGTATGTCTTACATGGTCAGAAACTGTAAAGTCCAACTGTGTCTCAGTAGAAAATTGCACTACCAGCGCATTCTCCTTCTGTAAGCGCCCACCGTGTGCCTTAGGTGCCACATGTTTTTAAGTTGAGTGCATTATTGCTCGGCTCTATGTAACAGTGTACTCAATGTAACAAAAGTTACATTACAAGAGGATCATTTTTGTGAGAATCTGATAAGCAACAAGAAATGGGAAAGCCAAGATACGCAAAATCTCAATACCAAATAATTGTTCACAATGCAACTGTGTATTCTTTAGACTGAAAAAATAGTCTGATTTTTGTGTATTCATTTGATTGTAAATAGTGATTTTATTGTCCAATTAGTTCTTGCAGTGAGGTAAAGAGAAAAAGAAAAGGTGTGAATTTGTTTCAGTTTTTGTATTTTGTACAGTTTTTGTGAAAGACTTTCTAGTGGCTGTTTTTGTAAGCTCATGTCTTAAAATGTTTGAGGCCTGGATACAGTCTATCCCCCTCTTCTCCATCACTCGGTGTGCTGGCGTCTGCTAGCTGATAGAATTGGCAATTGGTGTTCTCCTCCTAGCGTGTTGAGGCCAAGGACATTGATTGGTCTTTGGAGCTTGTGGAGCTTCACCTGACTCAGAGTACGTTTTTGTTAGCCTTCACTTAAATGTGTGAGCTTCGTGTGACTGGGGCGGGGGGGGCAAGTATGGGTCAACATGGGTCATGCCTTAAACAGGCAGATACAGTTTACCATTGATATTCATGTTGTTACTGCAACCAAAAGCAGTGTCCAGAAAGAAAGCGTAACACAATAAGGAACGAACACAGGCTGTCTGTGAAATCCTTAGATTCTAGAATACGGGTGAATTTGAGGTGTTTCTGAGTGTATCCAGGCCATAATGTTCTGTAAAAAACGTTGTCTATGTTGTATTAATGTGAATTCTGTCTCCATACAGCTAAAAATGAGGACAAATCTACTCAAGAGAAGCTGTAAACGCTGATGTCCATAATGCATTGTAATTATTGGCAGAAAATGCACTAAGTATGATTTTCAGAAAGAAGCTGTATGTTTCCTTTGCTATCAGTGCAGCACTTAACAAATCCTACAATCTCTTCAGACTGTTAGACCAAAAAAAAAAACAGCTAAAGAATAAAATTGTAAAATGTTCAGCAGTGTTCTTGGCAAACAGCTTTATTTCTTTATATGTAAAAATGAGCTTTACACTATACATCATCCCATAAATACACAAAAATAAAACCACAAACTGTACACATTCTTATTCTTCATGCTCGCTGTCTGTACTATGGCTCTAGTTGGCAGTGCACATTTCGCTCAAACGCTGCTTTGTGACCAGTGAAAGGAGGCTGGGATAATAAATAAATAAATAGTATATATATATTTGTTAAGGTTGTATCAACCTTGCTTTAACTTTACTTCCTTTCGTTTTGCTGGTGGCAATTGATATCCAGGTCTTTGTTGTAAAAGTTTAAAAGAATAGTTTATCAAAATAAATTAAATAAATTGACCCAAATTCAGGTAATAATTGATTGAAGTAATGGGTGAGTTCATATCTCACCCGTTAGCACTGTTCTGGCTGCATTACTTAATCACAATGACATTGATTAAAACTTAGTTTAGGGTCCTGCCAGTATTGCGTACATTCTTTTTGTTGGCATATATACGTTTATATACACCCAAGTACATTCATGCAGAACTAGCTGTAAGAAGCAAAGCATCGTTCAACGTCCAGTCAGAGCTGGTTGCAGGAAATCCAAATGAGAACAAAGAGAAAAGAAGCCAGCAGAGGAACAAAAAACACCAAATACAACAAACATCATACCATTTCTTAAAAATAGTAATTAATAATTCTTATTATACGGTTCACAAGAATGCAGTAAAAAGTTCCTTTGCAGTGATTTCTTGATAATGACCGGTGAAAAAATGGCTTCTGATTTACATCCTTCATAATATTCTGCAGGTACACTACAAGATAATGTAGAGTCTGCTGCTCGGTCCTCTTACAGGTCCTGTTTGTCCTGTAAGAATTAATTTTTTAATAAGGACCGACGGACAGCACATTACCGCTTATATAACTTAGTCTTGCACCAATCAGTAGTTTTTGATTTAAAATCATACCGTGAAAATATAACACCCTGAACAAATGAAGGGACAGATGAGCATCTTCAGATCACGTCTCCTCCTATTGCCGTGGTTTTTTCCAGGCATATGGCAGTTTAAAATTGCTACAGATTAAAAAACAAAACAACTAATTGCACACAGTGTACAAACTGTTAGATCAAACAAAATGCTGGCGGTCAATATGTACAAAAATGGGCCATCTAGCTTTCCAGAGTCCAGTAAAGTAGATATGACTTCAGAAATGGCCATAGACAGTGATGTGTTCTCAGAGAGTGCTGGTTTGATGAAGTTAAAATGTAGCAGGTTCTCCACCTTAGGTTCATCCATGATTTAGCAGTAGTGTAAAACCAGACATCTTCTCTTGTAGCATTGTTGCTCATCAAAAAACAACAATTTGCAAAGATTTGAAGACTCTCCCAGTTGGAAGCTCCCATAAAACCAAATCACAAACCAGCAGAAGATTCCGGTACTCGAGTAATTTGGTAGATGATGACACAAGTGAGAAGACTCAAGCTCCTCCTGCCTCTTTTAGTTTCCTGGTTTTTCCACCACCAGTACTGATGCATGGTCACAACAAAGGGTGGCTTTTAGGTTCTCATGTAGGAGGAGGCCCGTTGGTGTAACGCAGCATCGGGTAGAAGGAGCGGGCAAAGTTGTTGGCCAGAGCACAACTGTAGTCGTCCTCGGAGAGAGGCACCAGGCAGGCCAGCACCAGCACCAGGAAGAAGAGCAGGTGCAGGGGGAACGCTGCCCGCAGCACTCGGTACAGGAAAGGCCTGCTGGGGGACACTGTATTCTTTATCCTGGATGAGGGATGGACAAGAAGGAAAACATATTAGGTATAGTATAATTTGAATATAATCATATGCTGAGCGTTTTTGAAGAAAGTGGTAGCGGACTGACACTCGTCATTATATCTATGCCACAGTGTTCGCCTGTCTGACTTCACACTGAAAATATTGAAACAGTTACTTGATTAGTGCCTGCAGTTTAATAAAAATGCATGCAAGTCTATTGCAGATCTAATATTACTCATCATTTAAAAAGTTGATGTGACTGAAAAGAACTGAAAGCAGATCTGTAATCAGCATGAAAAACTGGTTTAGAAAAGTGTGTTGTGGTTTCAGGTGATTATAAATAAAAAATGTTGATCTGATGTGTAACCAATGCAAGAACTTTGCTTATCAGTGCCCCTTTGCAACTGGAAAGGTGAGTTTATTTTCATCATTAAATGGTAGCCAGTATCCTGATTTTATCACAGTACAGGGTTTCTTGGGGGTGTGTAAAGTTCAAAACAACACACATGCACATACACATACACACACACACACAAACATACACACACTTACTTAGCACATTCAGGAGCTTCCTTCTCAGCAGACTTTATCTCCTAAAGAAAATGAAAGGGGAATAAGTCAGCTTTCTTTTTTTCTGGCACCACTAATCACTGAACTCAACAGACGCTCAGTAACGAAAGGGAAATGGAAGCTGCTGTTTACGGGACCATGCTGGGCTGTACCTTGTCCAGTGGAGCTGAAAAGCCTGCAGTGCCCGTACAGTCATCACCATCTACTGAGGAACCTTTAGAATCCTGCAACAAAGGAAAAGTCTAAATACATTTTGAATAAGACCATTTGTGTGTGTGTGTGTGTGTGTGTGTTTTTGATTTTAAGAATATAATGGGGACATCGACATGTTCCGACACTACACTGTGGGGACAGATTAAATGTAAAAGTTTGTGCACATGTGGATAGATTGATGATTTATGCTATAAAATTGGTCTTTGTAGAGGATTCAGTTGTGTTCACTTATGAGAGATGTTCAAACTTTTGCACAGTAACCCCCCACATTTGGCGGGGGTTACGTACTAAGAACACCTGTGTATAGTAAAAAACTGTTTTATGTTGTGGTTTAAACTGGTTACGTCACACCATAGGTTTTTGCTGACGCTGCCCTTTCTGGGTTTAAATCATATCTTACAGACAGAACAAAATACATTTCCATTGGAAATGTGATGCAGAGAAGCTAATCCAGAGAAGCTGTGTCCACCAGGCTGGACTACTGAAACACACTATATATCTGTGTGAGACTGAAATCGTGACTGCTGATCCGCGTATACGTGGGGGGTTACTGTATACAATTACAATGGAAAGTGCTTGCGATCTCACATACCAGTCTTGCCTGCAGCATGCTCAGGTCATGGGCCACCTGTCTGAGGAGAAGGTGCAGCTTGTTGCTGATAACGTGCACCTTCTCTTTAGCCTCCAAACTATCCTCCCCTTGGTCCAGCTGCAAGATGTGAGTGGAGATTTCCCGCAGAGAGAGAACCTCCTGCTCCCGGCTGTGTAGATCCTCCTGAAGAGCCTACACAAACACACACGCAGACAGAGTTTGAGATCACGATATTTGTGAGGACTTCCACTGACACCTGTAATACTGTAGCTGTATTGTTTAGCCTAAACGTAACCCTTGTAACCTAAATTCTCTTTTTGCTCTCTGCACGTTTACTTGTGAGGACCAGTAAAATGTCCTCACTTGCACTAAAGTTTTTTTTATCTTTCTGGCCCCAAAAAGAGCTCCATTCAAACCTACACACATGTACACACACTCCTACCTTGAGTGTATCTCTGTGCTCCTGCAGTATGTTGTCATCCATGCTGCGGTCGTGGATGTTGACCATGTAGCGCTGACTCTCGGTTCGAGCTAACCAAAGCAGCAGAGAATGCAGCGTCTCGTGGAACTCCTGGGGTCACAAAATAGTCAGAAAACACCAGCAATTCAATCAGAAGCACCGACTGTGACTGAAATGGATTCCTATTTGCATTTTAGGACAGTTACTTATTTCACCCATTTTCCATGTCCAAATCACAATATTGAATTCCAGAGGGATTTTGAGGGCAGTGTCTGCTACATCCATTTACAGTGGATTACTCGGGGCCTATTGTTAATCAAAAAATAAACAGCAACTGTATGTTGTGCTAAAAACATACATACACACATGATTCATGTTATTTATCAAGTGATTGTTTTAAAGTTTTAAAATACCAATTTCTTCAGTGAACAATGTTATTTACATATGTTTTTTACATATGCTTTACATATGTAAATATTTTCATGAAAGAGTTATGGGTTATAGAAATAATGTAAAAGTAATATAGGGCAAAAATGGTCTCTGGCTGTAAAGAAAATATTCTTTTTTAGAAAGTCCTGGGCCATCCCTGCAATCAGGTGTGTTTAAACTGGGTACCGTGGTCATACTGTGTTGGACAAACTGATAAACTGACTGGTTGCCTCCCCCACCTGACACTGAAGAAGCGCACGATGCAGGTGGTATTCCCAACTGTCCAGAGCGGCACATGCGTGCGTCCATTTCTGATTGGCTGCCTGCAGAGCGGTTCTCATTTCCTGAAGCTCCACACTATTCCCTCGCTGAACATCCTGCCCACTGAGATTCACTCCAATCATCACAGCCTTGTAGATGTTGAATGTCCTCTGCATCTCCTGGACAGAGAGTGATAAAAGAAAACAAGGGATTTATGACACTGCTTGACCAAGCCATGTTCCAAGCCAAGTTTCTAACATATGTCCACACATACACTATAGTATGTCCAAAAGTGTCCAGGCAGGCCTACTAATTGCTGATTGTATCATCACATGCTCCAACATCTAGTCCTCCCACAACAGGTTGTTAATGCAGGAAACTCTCTCTATTAATACCATGATTGGATGAGCAGTCTTCAAATATTTGGACACATAGGGTCGGTTTCCCGGACAGGGATTAAGCCTAGTCCTGGATTAAGTAGTTCTGTGAATGGAGATTTTCCATTGAAAAGGAAAGGGTAGTCTAAGACTAGACTTAATCACTGTCTGGGAAACCGACCCATAGTACCTGATCATACACATCTGTTGTTGGTTACAGCATTACAAATACAGCAGAATACCTTTATCCCCTGTATTACATTGTCAAATGTTATATTATATTATATTACACTGAGGCAGCTGGTGATTGGTGGATAGAGATTTAACCCTGTGATCATATATTAGTGGTTGCCAGTGTTTTGCTCTTGTCTCAGTCCCCCGCTCCTCTACCTTCAGCTTGTGGATGTTGTTCTCCATGTCTCGGATGCTGCTGGATGATTCTGCTCTCTGCAGCGCCTCCAGTTCGGGCAGCACGATGTCCAACCAAGTTGTGACCTTGCCGAGGTCAGAAGTCAGCTTTTGCCACCTTTGTAGGTCAGTGAACTCCTGGGCTTGCAGCAGCTCCCAGCGCTCAATTACTCCTGGAGCACAAGGTCAGAGGTCATTCATTACGTCTGTGCATGACACCAGCTGCTTTATGTCTTTTAGATTAGGATGAGCACACCAAACAGGAAGGAGTTAGGAAGTGTTTAGAATGGCTAAAGGTCCTCATTAGCTCAGTAACTAAGAAAATCAATGAGTTAAGAGGAGAAGAAGCACAGCATGAAGGAATGCAAAATATTAGATCATTATCCATTCATTTATTTTCTGCAACCGCTTATTCCTTTCTAGGGTCGCGGATACCCGGAACCTATCCCAGGGTCTACGGGCGCGAGGCAGCATTCACTCACACACTCACCTGTCTGTTGGTCTGCAGAAGACAGTGTGATCAGGCCCTGGTCATCCAGCACTTCATCATCACTCAGGATTAGTTTAACTCTCTTCACGTTATCTATGCTCTCAGTGCACTCCGACATTAGCTTAGCCTGCACACGCACACACACACAAACAGTAACACATCGGCTTAGCCTGACACTTGAATGATCTGCATGAATGTACTGTACAGTGATAAGAAAATGACTGGTGAGGGTGGATAACATAAGGCATGCGTGTGTGTGTTTGTGTGTTACATAACAGGAGGTTTTTGCTTGTAAAAATATATTAAAATTCTGGGCCACACCTATCGGTCAAGGTCATCACAACTGCCAATATGTTTTTTTTGTGAGTATTCACACTTACATAGCCCTGTGGATGATAGGAAATGCTGCTGTGTACAGGCGATGAGTTCAGGCTGTGGATAATGCGTTTCCGCTCCAGAGGGGGAGGCGAATGCCAGCTGGGGGGCTCCGTTATCGACCTCCCTACTGAGGACCAAAAAGACATGACTATAAGAATAATCCGCAGCATGTGACAAACAGGGCTTTTTAACTGCTTTCACACTGTATCATGCAAAGGGTTGACACCAGGCACAGTTAGAGCTGGGTAACGATACTCAATCCTGATACAAATGGTATTTTTTCTGTTGCTTCTTTTAATTGTGAAAAAATAAACACAAAAGTAAAACGTAGCAAATGAAAACTATATATTAAATATGAATAGTATGAAGCAAAGTGCATAAATGTAAACACACAAAAGACACAAAAACTTAAAAGCACACAATACAGTAACGTGAGTAGGGTGCAAAGTGCATGTGAGACAATCATAGTATGTTCATGCGAGAAGCACTCAGCAGACTGAGTGTGTATCACATGCAGCAGGCAGAAGCCTACCAGCTGCAGCACTCAGAGCTTGAGCCGTAGCTTTAATAAAAGACTCAGAGCTCTCAGTGACCTGTACATCTGCAAGAAAAGAGTAACAGTCAGGGAAAAAAGTGCCAGGCGAACGACTCGTAGTGGCATTATTACTGGCCCTTCACAGCAGGCAGGGTTGGTCGGGTTACTTTCATAATTACTCTACAGACTACTAATTACCTCTTAATATAAAATCTGTAACCCGGTTCAAATTATTATTATATTAAACGAACATAATCTGATGATTTTGCACTGTGAAAAAAATGGCTTGGATGTTCTTAGCCCGGTCTTTAGAAATGAGACAAAGCAGAGGAAAAACTATATTGTCTTATTAAAATAAAAAAATAATCCCTCCCCAAAAATCAAGTTTGGTGCGCAAGAGTGGTTTGGACATAAACCCTGGTAGCAATGATGCTGGATCTGAAATCCCCTATTCCTTTATTACTCAGCCTAATAGTGACGCAGCTTCAAATGTATTCAGTTGATACCAAATGTGACAAACTCACTAAAAGGTGTGGTGGAGGTTAATAAGTCGAGTAAAACGAGTTCAAATTTATTGCATTTCAGGGTTTTTCTACCCAGTGATACAGGCATGAATTGATTAGCCACTTATCTGAAACTAAAGAAAAAAAGTTCAAATGTCGAACATGTCTTGGCTGATAGACCACAAGTATAATAGATTATAGATAGGTTTTTGCTGAACAGGTCCTTTAAGATCACTGCTTGGATACCTGAGAGTGCACTGTAGTATGTGGCCTCCTCCTCATCCTCATCTTCAGGTGATGAAGACCCACCCACGTCCACGGTGTGATCCCACTCGAGCGGTATGGAGTCCACGCTGACTGGCGTCTCTCGGCCAGAAGGCTCTTGTAGAGGCTGGAGGATGTGATGCATTGACTGCTGGATGGGTGTGGACATCCCAGTGTCCAGCATGTCCTCTTCCTCAGCCCACACTGCCCCCAGCTCCAACGAATCCTCCACGTCTGTGTCCCTGTCTGAGAAATCGTGCTCATCATCTAGAACCTGAGAGAGAACAGCACAGAGGGGAAAGACAGAAAATAAACCTTTAGAATTCATAGGTGATAAGAAAGCATGGTATCATTTTACATGAATTATTTAATATGTGTTTGTAAATAGAAATGGACATTTTATTATGATTTTATTGTGATTGTGTTTACAATTATGTTTTGCCAGAAGAAACACTTTGAAACAAAAGATAGTGAAGAATTACTGAATCTGTCGATAAAAAAAGGTAAATCGAATGTGAACAATCGTAAAAAAAAATTCTTGTAATTCTCAACTTAAACATTAATCTCAACTTAAACAGTTTTAGTTTGTTACAGAAAAAAAGTTCCCCTCAGTGTTCAGAGCTTGGGAGGGGCAGAAACATTATAACACCTTCAGAGGGGTAACAACTCCATATGAAAGTCTATGTATCTGAATGCAGTGTCATGTCACTGTTGCTGTATATAATATGGACAAAAGTAAAGGGATACCTGACCTCTGCATAACTAGCCGAGACGTTAATCAGTGTTAATGCGCAATTAAATAATTGTTGGCGTTCAATAATTATATATAAAATCGCAGCAGCTCAGCGTCAGTATAAACCCATGTTTTCCTTTGTGTCTGTGTGTGGACTAACCGGGCGTCTGTTGATGAGGCGATGGTGAAATCGGGCCACCCTGCCAAACACCTCCTGACAGTAAGAGTGCAGCTCCTCCAGTTCGTCTTCTATCAGAACAGCGTCCAGCGGAGAACTCTTCTGGATCAAATTCTCCCCAAATACGATCAGAGCATCGATCTTATTGGTGTTCAAAGTGATCTCCTGCTGAAATGCCTGCAGTAGCGACAAACTGGACTTACGAACTTGCCATGATGATATGTAGCAACATGGAATATATTAAGCTCTATCAGTAAAATCAAGCTGCTCTGTGAGAAACAAATGGCCATGGATATTGTAAGGGAAAGTTAGTAATAACATTCTAATAGTAGTCATGTTATGGCTAGATTTGATTGCAACCGCAAAGGATCTTCTTGAGTAAGGATTGACTACATTGTCACTGGGACAATAAAGCATCCTGCATGTCATCTGCACATAAGCACGACAAACGGAAAGAGAATGCTGCAAAACATACAGGGGGACAAGACATAAAAGAGAAGAGTGGTTTATACTGACGTTGAGCTGCCTCATCTTGTCATGGATGTCACTCTCAGAGAAGTGCTCGACGTTAGTGAGCTGCAGGTCCATCTCAGTCAGCCACACCAGAATGGCTTCTCGCGTCCCTTCGAAGTCCTCCCGCTGGGACGTGAAGTGCTGTGGGGAGAAGAGAAGAGTTATACAAGTCTTTTTTTGGCAGAGTGTAACATAATGGAAAAAATATGAAAAAAATAAGCCCCAAAAATACTTTCATACTATCGTGTCCTCGCACACTACTACACAAATGCTGTACTATACTAATATGACACAGATGACTGTTCAACTTTTTTTTTATTTTATTTTTTTATTATTTTTAAAATAATAGTTTTGAATCAAATATCTTCAGTCATACTTTCACACTCTAAATCAGATCCATTGTTCGGACCTTTAATCTGCGGAGTATGGCAGCCACTCTCCTCTGCAGGGCGTCCCACCGCTGGTTTCCCTCATTCACCATCGTCTTCAGTTTGTTGGAAGTGTCTGTGCGGTTCTCTCGGGCCAGACGGCGGTACTGTTTATTCACCAGCTCCAGCTGTGTCAGCCGCTCATGCACCTGCCGCTGAAATGCCTGTAGTGTGATTGTGTGTGTGTGTGTGTGTGTATATGTGGATATGGGTTAAAAGACAATCACAACTGTTATTTAGAATCTGTACCTGAAAACCTCTGGACTGACAAACACTTGCAGAAACATTTCACCATTGGATTCCACTGGAAGCAAGTTTAAGTACATGGAAATTGTTGCTATTTTTATGGTTCTTAATTTTGATCAGTCATGTTATGCAAAAAATTTCATTATGCACTAAACTGTGTCCTAAAAGATCAAAACTAAATTTAAATATTGTGAGGTATGAGATTAATCATCGCAAAAGTCTGGATACAAAGGAATAATATAAAAAAAATTATTCGGTTAAATTGGGTATTAAAACATGCAGAAATGTGCTCTCTGTAGACAATGTGGACTTATTTACACTAAAAAAATTACAAAAACATTTTGATTTTTGACCAGTGGCTTCTGCTCGTACTCATGTATTTTGCTCTGCAAAAATATATGGTTTAGATATGAAGCCTAATTCACCTCAAACTTCTTAAGTTCCTCTTTGGCACAGGTGTAGAGGACATCAGTGCTGGCTGGGTTAGCAGCTGTCTGCTCTGCTGTGGTCAGCCAGTCCTCAAAGCGGGAGTAGTCCTCCAGAAACTTACACCACAGGCGCCATGTCTCCTCAATCCTACAGGGGGCGGCAGAGAGAAGAGGGTGACTGAGTGAACACCAAAATCAGTGTACCTGTGGTTTCTCCACCTACCTTATAGCGCATTTAACAGACACTTATCCAGATGGACTTCCAAAAGCGTGAGCATATCAGGCACCTGGGGTTTGCTATTTTGCCCCCAAAAATATCCAGGCAGGTGTGGCTCATGGACAGAAACTGACACCTGATGGTCTAGAGGACAAATTGTGTAACCTATGAGCTCTAACTGTATACCAGCAAGATGTGCGTGTTGGTCTCTCACCTCATCCTCCTCTCCATGGACATGGCGCAGATGTTCCTCCAGCGACGGTCCAGGCTGCGGGTCGTCTGCTGGATGGAGTCGTTCTCTACATCACTGCCACAAGCATCGGCATCATGCAGTAACACGTCACACAGCGTCAGCACTGAGGCCACGCCCTCTGTGTGCTGCTCAATGTCCCTCTGCAGTTCCTGCCATAAAAAAAATGCAATGATTTATAAACAGGATCACTCAATACTGTATTTTGGACACTGTGCAATCACACTTTGGGAACACTGGTTTAACTCAGTTTTCTTTTGCAGTTTGCACATTTTTTTAACTCATTTGGTCCAAATCAGAATCAGGTGGGTTTGTGCTGGTTACCTGCTGTTCAGCCAGTTTACGGTGGATTTCATCGCCGTGGCAGATGCTGTAAACGACTGGTTTGGAAAGTTCCCCCTCGATCCGGGACAGCCACGTCCGCAGGTTACTCATGTTCTTATCCAACTGCTGCACCATCACCAGCGTCTCCTTCAGCTTCCTCACCCTGACCAATCAATCAGACAATAAATCAATTCCTTCTTTACACACTTCCTGAAAATGGCAGTCAATAACCCTTCAGTTCTTATCAGAATCTATAACTGACTGAATGCTGGTACCTGACTGCTCTCATTTTACCATTATATCATAGGCAAACATTTGGCCAGCCCTGAATATGCTCAAACCACGTCCAGATGTTCATTAAGATGGGCGCACTTATAAACGTGATTACTTTGTGAACACACTTTGCTACTTTACATCTGGGGTAAATCAGCACATTTCCTTAAAGACGTCTCACACATAGTGAATAATAGAGCGGGCCAATCTATGGTGCAGCCATAACAGTACTCAGGCTGAGTAATTAGACATGTGACATTACAAGAATATGTTATTGACTTTAACATTGCCTTTAGATGCCTTAACCTCAAAATTCTGGGACTACAAAAAATGTACTCTGTCAGAACATGTTCTCCTTGTGACTGGTTTAACTTGAGCTGCTGGGTGACAGCAGTCGATTGCAGGCCCCAGTACTTCAACTATAGGTGCTTACGATTGTTTTGAGAACATAAGAATGCTATTTGGAGTGAATGCAGCACCTGTTTAACAGCACCTTGAACGACAGAGCAAACACCACCACTATAGTCCAGCACCACTACAGCCCAGCACCACTACTAATCTAAAGTTATTTTGTGCTCTGTATGAAGCACTTAAGCAAAAAGCCGACTTGGTAACTTCTGAGCTTTTCCCCTCTTAATGAAATTGACAAAATGGGGGTGACAGTAATAAAATGCCTCGACTATTAATCTGTTGTCCATGCCTCTCTACACCTCTTCCCACTCTCTGTCTCTACCTTTCTCTCTCCCTTTCTCTCACTCTCTCTCAATCATCTCTTTCTCTATATGCTTTTCTCCAGAATACTCTCATTCTCCACCTTTCTGTATTTCTCTTGCCCTTGCATGTCTTTCTTCCTTTACTATTCAGCAGCATCTATGGATTCTTCTCCATCATTTAGGGGCAGCTGGTAGCCTAGTGGTTAGGGCATTCACCCTGTGATCAGAAAGTCCAGGTTCGAGTCCCAGGCCGCTAGGCACCTCTGAGGTACCCTGAGCAAGGTACTGTCCCATACACTGCTCCCCGGGCGCTGTGTTCATGGCTGCCCCCTGCTTCACTTGGTGAATGGGCTAAATGCAGAGGGTGAATTTCGTGCTGTTCACACTGTGTACTGTGGTGTGTTCACGTATGACCGAATGATCTCTTTTACTTCACTATTTCTTCCATCTCTCTGTGTCTTTTACATATTGTCCTTCAGCCCTCATTTCTTTCTCAAATGTTCACTTTGACTCTCCTCTATCTCCCCAATTCTCTGTAATTCTCTCTTCCTGTCACTTCTCATCTTCTTTCTCTGTTATAGTCTGTACTTGTCTCTTCATTTGTGTTTTTCTCATTCACCCCCCCCCCCCCTCTCTCGTTATGTTTGGAAAACTGGTTTGATTTGAAGATTAGATGATTCAAGCCTCGCTGAGCAGCATCCTTTTCTTCTTCTTCATTCTTTATTGCAGATCAAAGAGACAAACTCTCCTCTCTGCTTCTCTCCACTAGTCAGGCCAGCCCTAATGAACCCACACTCTGTCCACTCATGACGCAGTCCCAGTGACATAAGCACGGCATACCCAGTCATGTGATCGTGATGGAGGAGGAACCAAAACAAACCACTGTGTTACGTGGCAGCAAGGACATGTTCGAAGCTCAGGCGCTTGTGATGCTCCTGTACATGCGGCCCCTGGACAAATCCTCCGGCAAAATCACACACCATCAGTGCTTTTTGCACATTAACTGAGAGCTATGAAAAGCTACGACGTCCATCATTTTTTCCACCTAGGCAACGGCACAGTGACAAACAAATCCAACCTGTCATCATGAGAATGCCCACAAATCACAAGACATGAGAAATGCACTGGTGTGCAGGCATTCCCTGTGGAAACACAACACCCTGCACAGCAGACACTGCGGTCCTGCAGCATCAGCCCCATGCATGAATCACAACATGCATCCTGAATCAGCCCCTCTGCATCCACAGCTGCACGCTAGCCCAGGGCTAGCCTTGGTGCGCTTAAACCCACTGACAGCTGCCTTGCAGTAGCCCCTCCATCCATCCAGCACGATACCCAGACAAAAGCGCTGCCCATCCCCCTGTCCAGCCCATTTCCTCGCGCAGCATGCATGCACACACTGGCCGAGTGACTTCAGTGTCCTTTGTGAAGGGCAGCAGGTGGTACTCACTCACAGACCGGTGCAGCCACTCCACTGTTTTCCCTCGTCAGCGCAAGCATTTCGGTTAACACACGCTGTCAGACACACACTCATACACAGGCATACCGTCCCCTCCTCTGCTGCCCCCTACTCTCTCTCTGTACAGCTCTCTCCCTTCTATCTCTTTTCCTTACACTCTCTCTCTTCTCTCTCTCTCTCTCTCTCTCTGCCTCTCCTCTTGCTCTCTTTCTCTGTCTCTCTCTGCAGGCATCAGTTGTAAAAATGTGCAGCAGTTCTGGTGATTTTCTTACTGGGTTTAAGACTACAGTTATGTCTGGGGTCTGACAGGAAAATATAAGTGTATATTTGAGAGAAAGAGATGGTGTATGCAGACAGTCCAGCTGGGTGCTGCTACACAGGTCATTCGGCTTAGGCTCAGTGAGCTAAAGCTAATTAAACCTAAACTTTACCAGATTATCCAGCCCAGAGAAACACCTGGCCCACGGCAGGAGTTGAGGTCACCAAGGTAACATCACGCACAGCTAAAAGAATTAGCACGGGCCAAAACAAACACTGGACACTAATCTTTACAAATGAAATAACTTAGTGGGGCAACATCTGTCTGATAAGTAATGACATTTCTACCGGACAAATTTATTCCTAACTCATCTAATGGTTTTAAGGTGAGAAAGCTTTATGGGTATAATTTAAATATTAAATTCATTAAATATGCACTATTATACTATAACTCATTGTGTTAGGTATACGTAAACAAAATCTAGGTAACCAAAACAATAATAATAATAATTAAAAAAACATCTAGCTGACTATGCCTCCACAAGAGGGGTTATAAGCACTGACATTTCTTTTGTGAGGCACTGAAAGGAAGGAAACCCATTCCAACAGGATCTCAGAAATGTAGGCATTTTATGTATTTGAAGTGAAATGTTTGCTGTTGTGAAATATGGGTATATGATAATGACAATAAATTAATGGTCAGAATTACTGCTACAATATCTGATACTATTATACATGAAAGTAACCACTATGTGACAAAAAAGGGATGTGTGTTGTTCAATCATTGCAGATTTACTAAGAAGACTTCTTTCTCCTCTGATTTTTAAAGTAACGGTAACCAAACTGATATTAATGTTGTAACCTATTAGGATTTAACTGCGTGACAGTAGCAGCACAATGTGTGCCAGAAACACTGAAAGCACGTGCCAGCGCTGTGAGGAGCTCAATTCTTTTCCATGCTAAGCCCCTTCCACGGTCTGCCTTCACATCAGGTCAGCACCTCCATCTCCATTCAGCTCATTTCTGCATGGAGGATTAAAGACAATGCACTTTGGTCTCAAACCCAATCCTCTTATCTGAGCCGAGAGAATTTGTTCTGCTTATATACATCTGTACACACACACACACACCCACACACACACTCAGAAACACACCCACAAACACCCTCATGCACCCTCACACAGAAAGCAGTATTCTGTAAGGAATTGTTGCAACCCCTTACACTCAATTAGATTTTTGTGTTTACATCCATCAGTGTTATGTCAGTATAGCTCTGAAAATCCAGTCAAAAGGACTTTATCCAAAGTCCCTCTCAGCTTTAAGAGGAGAAAAGAAGGAAAATTCTCCTGGTGGGGCATTTCTGAAGGAAGAGAGGAGGCATTTTTACCACAGATGTGGCAACATTTTTCACTTTGGCCAGAGTTCCTCTAACAGTTGAGGTGAATGTGTAATAACTAAGGCATTTAGCACAATGCTAAAGGAGGTCTCCTTGTATCTCCAGAAGCAAATATAAGACACCGAACATGGCTCAGCTGATCTAATACATTTGGGGTAGATGGGGCGTGTGTGTGTGTGTGTGTTGTAGTGAGAGGTAGACAATTTTAACATAACATCTGCCTTCCTCCAAGTCAATGACATGCTTCTCAGTGCACAATGCCTGCCAGTCTCTCAGCCAATAAGAGAGTGGCACAGGAACAGAAGGCTAAAGCCGATTGGCAGGAATAAACAATGCTGTCGATGGAGGACTTACGGGACGCCGGGTGGACACAAAAGTCCAAGTCATCAGACAGCAGCTGCCTGGTGTGTGGGGTGTGTCTGTGTGTGTGTATGTGTGTGTGTGTGTGTATGTGTGTGTGTGTGTGTGTGTGTGTGAATGAATGCCAGAGGGGTGACCCAGCAACCTCTGTGATTTTAAGTGACAAAAGCGGACGACAGGCCTGAGTCAACTCATCTAATCTCCCTTGTTGAGTTGACTGAGCACACACACACACACACACACACACACACACACACACACACACACACACACACACACACACACACACAC
>JBBPCW010000147.1:18683881-18702850 GCA_037974425.1 Phenacogrammus interruptus
AGAGAGAGAGAGAGAGAGAGAGAGAGAGAGAGAGAGAGAGAGAGAGAGAGAGAGAGAGAGACGGACAGAGAGAGAGATTCCATTGAGACAAAAGAGGTAGCATGAATAGTGAATGTGTGTCTGGGTTAAGTAGGATGGGGGAAAACAGAAAAATAAACTGCATAAATAAACTACAGGAGAGTCAGAGAAACTCATGAAGTTTCTCTGGCTGTGCCACTCAGATAATAAAAAGCAAAGGGCTGGATCTGGCACGCAGCCTGGAGTCAGAATAACAGCCACTCGAGTGTGCTCTATTCAAACCAAACAGTCTCTGAGTCCAGGTCCATTACTGCGTCTTTTAAACCATGAAACGTAAAACTAACTGCCTGGCTCTGCACACACACTACAGAGAGAAACAGTTTCAGTGGATCTCAACTGTGTGGTCCTACACCTCCTGCACAGTCAAGATCAAAAATGCACAAAAAAGAGAGTTAAAGAGCCCATACTCCACATTTTTTGCATTTTATTTGCATTTAACTTACTTTTAAAGCCCATTCTCACCAGTTAGAGGAAAAAAACATGGTTTTGGGTCTCCTTCAATTTCCAGCTGCCGCAAGTGAAAGATGACTTTAAATAATGTTTTCTCAAACTATGCATTTTTTTTTATCTTGTATCTAGAAATGTTGAGCTGTTAAGATAAGATTATGACACAGAATGCTGAAATACATTTTTCTACGATGAAGTTAGTTGGCACAGATGACAGTTTACAGTTTCAGTTAGAAACAAACAGAGCACTGTGTGGACACAACACACACACATGCACACACACACACACACACACACACGCACCCACACATGTGCACACACACACAACCAGCCTCCACTCTCTCCACTCCCTCGTTAGCACCATCACCCCTAGCAACCCTGAAAGCGGTGAACGTGGACAAATGAGTGAAGGAACTGTAATGAGTGACCTATTAAATGACTTAACGCTTTTATAGAACAGGCATGAGTTCAGTTCTGTATTGGTATCAGCAAAGCAAAAATGTCTTCTCTATTTACCAGATTAACCAAAAATTTTAATTGTAGTTACGCCAAAAGCAGCAGTGCAGAAAAGTGCACAGTGCATCAAACACAATAATTTCTCAGCACACTTTATTTACCATTAAAAGCTAATAGGATTAATTAGCCTCTTAACTAGCCGAAATGACATCATAAAAACTCTATTACAATGTTACATAATAGGAACTTTTTTGTATAGGCTCAAATTATAGACCAATGGAAGACTGGAAGACCAATTACACAGCACCTGAAAACAACAACAACCAGTGTACAGTAACTACAAACTACAAGTGCTTGGTAAAAAGTATCTGATTGAATGTTCGCAAATTATAACATTTTCTTATAATTTTATCAGGTAAAGAGCTCTGGTTTTACATACAAAGACATGAACATGAGATGAACAGGAGATACCAAATTTGGTGTGATTGTGTGTAAGAGTGTGAGCAACTGGGATGGACTTGCAAACTGACCATCATTTTGCCGTAAGACTGCAGCCCCAATGGCCCTGGGTGTGTTAAGCAACTCAGATAATCAATAGATTATTCCTATAGATAAACCCTATTTTAGCATTAAACATGACTCACAATTTACCTTATAAATGCAGTGCCTCATAAGAGCCCCCAGATTAAAGGGGTACTTTGTTGTTTTGAGGGTTTGGCTCTTTGTGCATGCAGTTTCCCACTCAAAGCTAAAAACACCAGGAAGACAGTATCATTACGAACACTTGTGAAAACAATCTTATTTATAAGAGTCTTATTTAAGAAGCTGACGTTGTTGCTTTGAGATGCCTGTCTAGCCAATACTGGAAGTTTCCACCAGGTGAAAAGGGTGCTTTCTGGCAGTTGTGTCAAATATGAGCTTATGTTTATGTTATATTGATGTTTTATATTTTTCTATTTTTTTCTTACTGAGTGTTCCTGTTTCACAATAAATACTTTTAAAATTCAGCAATGATCTTTCATTATTCTGCTTTCATGCAAAAAGCACTGGCCATATGATTACAGAGTTGCGCCTTGCATGGAGGTTCTTAGTAGGTAACGGCTAGACTACTCCCCTCAAAGTACTTTTTAGTAAATCTGCCTCGTTGTATGTCATAGCGTTTCTCAAATGCAGCCCTGCTGTTTTCTGGTCCATTTCATCAGTTCCAACTTGTTTGCAAACCAAAAATGAAACATTATGATGCACATTTCTGCAGCACTGCAGATGTAGAAGGTTTCAAGACCCACCTGGAGCTGTTTAGTGCTGGGTGTGTGTTCCAGAGTTGACAGCAAAGTCACAGCAGCCACGAGCCACTCCCTGACCCCCTGCAGCTCCGCACGCACCTTCTCCCTTTCATTCATCTCTGCCTGCGTTGCCTTATGACCCTGCACACTCCGCTCCTTCAGGCTGCAGGATGTACAAGTCAAAGTTGAATTAGATTGTACTGGAATCGGGTGGAGTTTGCATTTATGTGCTAGTAAAGCAGTTTTCCAGGTCACCCAAATGTTTCAGAAGCAATGTGGTGTAGTTGCCATAGCAATCAAAATCAAAAAAGTCTAAAACAAGCTTAAACAAGCAAATAAGAAACTAAACCTGCAGAAAGTTCAGCACAACCAAGTCTGCACTGTACAATTTTATGAATGTGCTTGTTTGCTCACTCTGGAATGTAACACTGGGGAGGGCTGGTCCAGAGTCGACCCACTTTTCCCTGCATGTTCAGTGAGGCGCAAAAATTATGTGGAATACATTGGCGAGACACAGCAAGTCATTCTACATTCTCCATGTACTTTATCCTATATTATATCAGTGTGTCAGCTGAGATTGTGTAAATATTTCATGGCTAATGTTGACCCAGGCATCAAGCAGCATATTTATAACCACTTTAGGCAATGGGTCTAAAAGCTTCTAAAACTCCTCGACTTTCTGTCACTTAGCTTTTAGAAACACATCTAATTCCATTTACCACCACTGGTAACAATTTTGATCCCCTAGAACAGTTTCCCAGACCTACTCCTGAAAGTACAGTGCCTCTAGTGTCTCTAGTACACACCCTCAGCAGCTCCAGCAAGGGTTTTTTAAACAGCTAAATAGTCAGATAAGGTCTGTTAGGGGCAGTGATGGTGAAAATGTACATATCAATCAAGTAATTGCACAGAAATTCTGAAAAACTGAAGAAAAGGAAGAGGTTCAGACAGGCAGAGATGCTGTCCACTAGACATACGGGGATGAGCTGTTTGTTGACCTCTGACCTGCGATAGCGCTTTTGCATGGTTTGCAGCTCCTGGCACAGTGGAATGAGTGGAGCTTGCTCCAATTCTGAGGGGACACCTAGTAGTCTTGCCACTCGCAGCTCCAGTGCGGATAATGATCGGTGTTGGCAGTCCAAGGTGTCCAGGTATTGCGACCAAAACTGCAGCAGCTCCTGCAGCTCCTCCCCTGTAGCCTTTCCTCTATTGAGCTCTGGCAAGTCAGCCTCCATCTGCTCTAGTATCTTGGATGCTTGTTCCATCTGCAACACAGGTGAAATCATTCCCACAACAGAAACACTTCAAATCAGAGCCCTAATTTCTCTAAAAACTTTAGTTCACTAGACAGTGGGTTTCGGGTACAATCTTCTGTTCCTTTATGTGAACCACAGCTCAGTCCACAGGTACACATAAACATAGTAACATAGATTTCTTAAATGTATATTTCACATATTTCAAGTAGTTTTAATGTGACCTACATTTCTTGTGATTCCTATCCATTCCTCTCCTTTCTGCTCTAGGTGTGCTTGCAGATTTCTGGTGCTTCGCTGCAGTTTAGCCACTTGGCCCCAGAGAGCACTCGTAGCATCCTCCCTGTTAGCACGGCAACCAGGCACCAGACACCATTCTCTCAGCTCTTCCAGCCTGCCAGGCAAGGCCTCGACATCCTCTACCAGTGTCTGAACAGAAAACAAGAGAAAACTCATGTCTTCTTCTAGACTTAGCTTCTTCCAGACTTCGCTCGTAGTGTTGTTGTTTTAGTCCTTACCTTAATATTTTCCTGTTGGTCAACGCAGTTCTTCTGAGATGTGATTTTTTTCGAAATGACATCAGCCAGAGTAGTTTCTAAGTCCCTGACTCTCTGGCATAGCTCTTCATAATGTGTTCGAATGGTTCGCTGGCAGTTAACACATCTGTGGGAGGAGAGTGACAAACAAAAACAAAAATGTTACTTACACTCTTAAAAATACAGGCGACAAAAGGGAGTCTTTGTACAAGGCTATTGAAAAAAAAAACACTTTCATTTTTATGAATACATTCTTTCAAATCTCTTTCTAAAACATGGCTCTTTATGGCCCTCAAACTGGTAACAAATATATTGTCAGAATGTAAAGGCTCTTCACAGTCACAAATCTCTTTGTGACATTTTTCATTGGAGAATGATTTTGTTAAATTAAATTTCACTACAAATTGTATAAGCTCTAGAAAGAACCTGTAAACTGTTGTAATACCATTACAATACGCACATTTTCTTTAAAGGGATATATAAAGGATATATATCAAAAATGGATATATAAAAACAGATTTTGTCATTTGAAAATTTGTACCTTTGTGAATCGTCTAACATGAGCTGAGATTGGGCCTTAAGTGTGGACTCTCTCACCACCAGGTGACTTAGAATCTCAACATGAAGGCGTTCTGTTTTCTGTTTGGAGAAAATGGAGTGGAAGGGGGCAAAAGTCTGAATTTGGCTGATGTAGGACTGGAATGTTGTGTCCAACGTTGACAAGCCCTGCTGGATGTCCTTTAGCTTTTCTGAACAGCTCCTGGCTGAGCAGACAGATGGAAGGAGAACTGACTCAGCTTCCTGGAGGAATTGGACGGTACTGGTGACTTCGGTGGAATAATTTTTCAACAGCTTCTTTGCTTCTGATAGATTGTTCTAGAAAGAGTAAAGCATGTCAAATCCATTAAAAGACAGACTTGGTTTGTTTATCAACATTTCTATTGTGATATGGTAAGAAAATAACACAGAGAAGTGTGTAATGCATGTGCTTTAATAAGAGATTGGTTTGGTATTTGGCATTGTGCTAAACAGGTCTTACTTACCATTCTTTGGTCACAGTTGTCTAAGCAAGTGTTGGCCAAGTCTGCAAGATGTTTTGAGGCCTGAGAGGTTTGTTTGTGTCCGTCTCTTTGTCTATTTTCCAGAACCTCTAAAACCCGCATTCTAGCCTCAATGTTCTTCCTAAGATTAATTTGTCTTCTAAGTTCTTTGTCAATGGCTCCTTGCGTAGGCTCCACCTTACAAGGCTTCTCCAGTACCTGATTTACCTCTTTGAGGAAATCTTCCACTACTCTTTTTTCTGAGGGATAATGTACACCTTTTAGAATATCCCATTCCGCAATTTGAAGGTCATTTTGAACAGCTATCTCACAAGTGTTAAGAATATCAAGGTTTTGTTTGAGTCTCTTTCGTTCATCAGTTAGCTGTGATGGGTTCAGTTCTGGGGAGATGTTCTCGAGCTCATCTGATGCTTCCTTGTACAGAGGTTTGATGAAAAGGATCTGGGTATGAAGAGCTTGACACATTTTATAGCGCTCCTCTATGTCAATGCTTTCATCTCTGGTCTTTGGAACTTGGGCCTCTATATTTTCTCGCAGATCCTCCACATGTTGTCTGAGGCTGAGGAAACTTTCATGGCTTTGAGCTTTAATATCCAAGGCCTTCATTTTATGGTGCAGTTCAGATGCAACACATAACAGCTGTCTCCTTTTGTCTTCTGCACATGGATTTACAAGCTCCACCTGGCACTTCTGCTCTACAATCGTGTGTTTGAAAGGCTCAAGAGCCGCCAGTGAGTCCTTAGTAACTGGGAATGTATACCCTTTCACATCCACCATTATTTGTCTCAGGTTCTTCTCTATAGAAGTTACCTTCTTCTGACAGGAATCCTGGTTCTGCAAGAGATTTGTTATCTCCTGGATGCCAGCTTTCTCATAATTGATAATGTCCTTTATGTCTTCTTGAAGCTTTGTGAGAATCCCATTCAGCCACACATTTTCTGAAATGCTAAGCTCTGAAGCAATGTCTTTACTCTTCATTAGCAACGCTTCTGTGACTGCAGATTGCTTTTCTGCCTCACCAATAATATCCTGACTCTGCTTTAACCTCCGATCAAGATCTGCAGCACTCAAGCTTTGGAAATCCTCCCTTCTCAGAGCCTCCATCTGGAGGTGCCCCAGAATCCAGGAATTCACATCTGCTATGTGCTCTGATATCTTCTCCCGAGTTTGAAGACTCGCCTCCATCTCTTCCATGGCATTGTCTAGTTTCTTTGCTGTTGTTTTGGACAGACCCTTCAATTCCTCCAAAAATGAAGCTACCATAGAAATGTCAGCTTCGTCAAGCTCAGGTATCAATTCTGCTACTTCCTCAGTCAGAACTTCTAACTGGGTCTGCTTCAGTCTCATCTCTGATTGTAGTTTCTTTAAGTCCTTGATCTGCTGATGGACCTTCTCTGGAAGTAGGGACACTTTCCTTTTTCTACCATCAATGTCACATTCGGTCTGCTTGGCCCAAGCAAGGGCATCAGTTATTACTTTGAGAATTTTACCCATGGTTGCGTTGCTGCTTGTTGGAATTGAAGAGGCCAACTTCTCACTGACTAAATCTAGTCTATCTTTGACACTCTGAAGACCTTGCTCTATACGGCATGTCTCTGTTTTGAAATTACATCCTCTAGAGAGGGTGTCAGAGTTTTGTTGGAGATGGAAATACCTTTGCTGTGCAGCCATTATGTCAGCACCAAGTTCGATCATATCCTCCACCCTCTTGCTGTTCCAAACAGCAGAAGACATCCTAAATGGTCCCAAGATTTTATGAAGGTTCCCTAAATGTTCCATTAAGGCCTCAATGTCCTGTAGAAGGGTGAAACTTTCTTTTGTATATGCACTGACTTCATGCAATGTTTTTTCCACAGATCTCTCCATTGCCCTCCATTCACACTGCATCATGTTCACTTGGGCTCGTGCTACAGCTCTCTCAGGAAGGCTGAGGTAAGGCGACAGCTGGGAATGTGTCTGAAGGAGTTCCCCTAGAACTGTTCTCTCCTGTTCCATAGTTCTCAGGAAGGAGCGTAGTCTCTGCTCCTCAACAAAGCTGCTTTCAACTGGACATCTTTAGATATGGAAAAAAGAAATAGAATGATAAACATGGACTTCAGCTAAATACAAGGAAAATACACTTCAGTACTTAGATAGACTTAGGCCATGTCCACACGTAAACGGGTATTTCTGAAAACGGAGATTTTCTGTTTTCGTTTTTAAAAAAAAAAACGCTGTCAAGAGCATGCCAAGGCAGCAGGTGGCGATATAACCTTAAACCGTATAGCATTGGTGACCAATCAGAAGCCTTGGAGGGGAGCATCATTACCTGTTTCTGGTAGACAAACAATAGCGCAAAAAAGTAAACCACCAACCACTGTTCCGACCGGGGGATATTCCATGAAACAGGAATAAGGGCAAGTCTGACTTACTTTCCCTTGAAATAAGCCAGACTTCCCTTAATCCTGTTTCATGGAATACCCCCCAGATCTCGTCCAAAACTGGCGCCGACGTTGGCGGCGGGCGCAGGGCAGAGACAGTGCCTGTGTTGAATGTAATAGCATCTGAAGCTGACTCTGACATCTATGCCCTTCATACTGGATGGACAGTAACTCTGCGCATGAGTATAAACATACCAACACTTTTGTACACGTCAGGCATTTTAGATGACAACCAAGGCGCATACGGTGCACGGTCCGTTTTTCAAAATCTTCGTTTTTCTTGTCCACACGTAAACGCAGAAACGGAGTTTTCAAAAATCGCCACTTTGGCCAGAGTTTTTAAAAACCTACGTTTTCACTGACCCAAAACGCCGTTTACGTGTGGACGAAAGACCAAAACGCATAGAAAAAGCTCTGTTTTCAGGAATACCTGTGTACGTGTGGACAGGGCCTTAATAAAACACAAAACCTACAATACTCACATCCTCAAGGCCTCCAGCTCAGCTGATAATTTCTCAAAAGTAGCTTTGACCTTTTGTGTTTGTCTTTCATAGTCAATAACTAGCTGCAACTCTGCCTCCTTGGAGTGAACAGTGCCAACTGCATCCCATAATGCTGCTGTCCACTGGCAGCTCAATCGCTGCATAGCTTCAGGGTCATAGTCTGAGCCATTAGCAACAATGCTAAAATCACCATTAGTTTGGTCGTGCTTTGAGATTGAGGAGACCTGCTTCTGGGCACTCTGTCTACAATGCTATAAACACATAAAATAATCAAGTTAAAATCAAGCCAGAAAGTTAAAAAGCATCAGTGTAGAGAAAACATGAAGAAAATGCAAACTCTTTATAATATAAGCCACCCTGATAATATACCTCAGCCTCCTCCACTTGTTTGGCCATGTCGGTAGGGTTGAGCACTGCTGAGATGTTGCGACAACTCAGTATTCGGATCACCAGTCTGTTTAACTGTGCCTCCAGGTCAGTTACAGAAGTGTCCAGAATATTCAAAGGGTCTTCATGAGGCCTGCTCTGTGGTCACAAAAACATCAGCAGAATGGATAAAATAGATAAGCCTTTTGTCTATTCCTCCAGATGAATGCGTGATTCTGATTCTCTCATATAAATGTGTGGCTTTGATTACTAAATAAGATTAAAGTGCAAAAACACAGTTTCACAGAACGACAGTACCATCTTGTTGAACTGGCTGACTAAAGTAAAGTAATTCTCAACATTACCTCAATCAGGACACTATTTGGTCCCATCTTGGACATCTTTTTAATCTCAGTGAAAATATCCATCATTGTGGGACCCATTGGCTCTTCCTCTTCTGACACCTCTGTCTGACCTTCATTATTCCTTGCAGTTGGGATATCTTGAACAAGGCCCTCGGGCTGATCTAGTTCTTGCACCAGTGCCTATGACAAAACCAGACAAATCAAACATACTCCAATATGGGAAACATATTGTGATTACTGAGCACCAAACATAAAAATTCTCAACTGAAGTTTAACCAGAAATCTGAGGCATCTATTGCCTTGAGGTAGTGTCTGATAATGCTATACAAGCCCTTGCTCTGAAAATGTATCATCTAGCAAATGACAGCCATCTAGCAAATGACAGCCATGGCCATTTCTTGCCTAGAGGCAGCAATAGCTGATAGTACAGAGGTGGGAAATGTGGTATTCTGTAAGTGATCTCTGTGCAAAAAAGAGATGGCAATGTTACAGCAATCTGAGAAGGTGACATGTCCAGTAAAACAGGATAAGTGATATATCCTAGTGCTATGTATTGGTACTGTAATTATTTAAAGAAGTATCTATGCATAGAAGGGATGCCCCAATCCAGTCTTTTAGCCTCGTGCAAGGGTAATTTACATAAGATGTGATAGATTGCCAATTAATACTATTGAATACATTTGTGTTTAGAAATAATGCAATAATTGACTGATATCCATCCATCCATCCATTATCTACCCCTTATTCCTGCATTCAGGGTCGGGGTGGGCTGGAGCCTAACCCAGCTGCAATGGGCGAAGGCGAGGTAATTGACTGAAATGTTTTATTATAATTATGAAGTACCAAACAGCACCAAATTTACCAAACAGTGATAAAAGTACAACTGATTAATTGTGGTTACCGTTTTCTCTGCAAGGCAACTGAGCAAATATAGTTGACTGAATATAGTCACACCTGAATGAATGGTAAGATGTGAGGGTGAGTTTCAGTTGTAGATGTTATGCTGGAACAATGCTGTGGGTAATGTGAAATGGTGCTATATTACAGTCAGTCGTAATTACTGCTGTCATAATGTTAGAATAGTGCCTAAAGTAAAAAGTATTACAGAAGACACGCAAAACAGTAGTAATGGTTCTAGACAGCCAGCAACATACATACAACTGCCAGTTACCTGATCTAAGCTACTGCTTTCAGGCTGCATCAAGATCTCTGTGGTTCCCACATCAGCAGAGAAAAGCAATTTCTCAGACTGTTCCTGACTGCTGATGACCTTTTCTTCAATACTCTCTTCAATACTCTCTTCATCCTCTTGTGTTCTGAGTAATTGAACCTCGATCTCCTGACTTTTTGCTTGGCTCCTGGTTGGAGGACTTGGTTTGATCAGGGGTTCTTCAGGCACCAGAGTCATTTCAAGATCAGCTTTATCTTTTTTCTGCCTAACTGGCGGTGCAGGTTTAGCCAGAGCCTCTTCAAGTTCAGCAGACACTTTCTCACTCTCAGCTCGGCTATCTTTTCTTCTTAACGGTGGTGTTGGTTTAATGATACTCTCTTGTTGCTGGAACTTGTCACTTTCAATTTTGCTACTTCTCCTTCTTGATGGAGGCGTGGGTTTTACCAATGCCTCCTCTGTTTCTTCAAGTTGGGAAATGATTGAAATTTGACTTTCAGCTCGACTCACTTTTCTTCTCACCGGTGGGGTTGGCTTTACAAGAGGCTCCTCAAATGCCCTCTCTTGAGTCTTTATCTTCTCCTGATCAGTGCATCCAGAATTTGAGCTTGCAATTTCTTGAGACATTGCATCACTCACATTTCTGCTGTCTCTCCTTCTTGTTGGAGGTGTGGGTTTCACCAGAGCTTCCATTTCTTTGGTGTCTGAAACCACAGAAATAGCATCAATCTCAACATGACTTGCTTTTCGTCTCACTGGCGGAGTTGGTTTTACAAGAGGCTCCTCACAAGTTACTTCTTCCCCAGCTTTCTCTAGTTTAGTTCCAGGAGGCATCTTCTCATCTGCTTTATCCTTTTGTTTTCTAGATGGTGGCTTCAGATAGGTCTCCAGATCAAGTGAGAATCTTCTGTCCTCTTCCATTTCCTTTCGTCTTCTTGCTGGTGGAGTTGGCTGAGAATCAAGGTCAAGGGAAAATCTTTCAGCCCCTAACTTGTCCTTGCGCCTTCTGTTTGGTGGAGTGGGAAGAATTTTGAGGTTAGGATCCTGTCCCGAGATGATAGAAGGAATGTTTGCAACCTCTGATGGGTTCTC
This sequence comes from Phenacogrammus interruptus, assembly GCA_037974425.1. Lineage (NCBI taxonomy): Eukaryota > Metazoa > Chordata > Actinopteri > Characiformes > Alestidae > Phenacogrammus > Phenacogrammus interruptus. The sequence goes on from JBBPCW010000147.1 coordinate 18,694,910, forward strand.
TGAACTGAGTGCTCCCCTGTTACCTTCCCTCTGTTGCCTGGTTGGTGGAGTAGGTCTCATATGAGCCTCCACTCTTGAGGAATTGTCACCTAGTGCTGTACCGATTGTCTCGTCAACACCTGCCCCCATTTTGTACACTTCCTCCACTGACCTGTCCTCTGTGTTGAGAGAGAACTTTTCACTGGTGACAGCATCTTGTTTTTGTCTAGGTGGTGGAGCTGGTGCTGCTTTTTGTTCCCCAACTTCGGGTACCATTCTTCTGTTGGCTTCATTTTCAAGCAATTCTTCCTCAAATTCACCTTTATCTGGAACTACAGGTTCAGATTCCTGATGATCTATGTCACCAGGCTCTCTCGCAGGTGTATCTAGTGATGTTGTCTCTGTAGTTGGCTCTCTGTGTATCTGAATGCCTTCTCTTTGGTCCAGAATAATATACCTTCTTTGAATCTCTCGAGGGCCATTATCAGTCCATTCCTCCAAACCTAGCTGCTCCAATCCTCTACGGGCTTCCTGTGGGCCATTGTCTATTGTCCAGTTTCCCTCATGTTGAGTGGTATTTGGTCCATTGTTAGTAGTCAGTGTTCCAACAGCTCTTGCAGAAGCTGTGGCCTCTTGGACTTGAGATATTTCAGTAGAAAATACTGAATTTGCATCAACAATTTGCTCAGTGGGTTGCAGTTCAGTGACTGTTATTGCATTATTAGTAATTCCTTGGTATTGTTCAACCAGGCAGATATTACTAACATTTGAAACATCTTCTTGTGCTCCCTGTGATTCTTTATCTTTATGAATGTCATTATCCAAGCTTTCCACTGGTTCATGACCAGTGGTTGTATCTAAAACACTTCTTTCAGCATTAAAGTCAGATGTGTCCAGGAACTCAGTAGTATGGATGTGTACGGTGTCAACATCAAGAACAAGAGCAGCAACTTTCTTTATTGGCATTTTCATAGGTTCTTCAGCACCAGGTGTACACTGTTCATCTTCAGCTTTGCGTTCCATCTCTGTTTTCTCAGAAGCTATTATCTCTGAGGCAGATTTTAAGCCACAAATACTCACCCCAGACTCTGTTTTTGGACCTTCGGCTTTAAAGAACTTTATCTCTTCTTTTTCTGTTGCAGAGTCACTGAGTAGAATGGGAGATTCACTAAATTCTGTTATGAGTTCTGATGGTACTGACAAGATCGTGGCTGGAAAGCCAGTTGTTAGAGGTTTACTTTGCTGAGCATACATTTCTAATGTAGCTAGTGAGTGTTCTTCTATGGGAGATTCTGCCCTTTCTGAAGGCTTTTCAGGGAGAATCCCTCTGTGCACAAATTCAGAACTCAGAATTTCAGTATTCTCCTTCTCCTGGCTAACTGTAGTTGTAGAAAATTGCTCTACTAATTCTTCAGGTGTTTTTTCCCCCTCAGTCCTTTCAGAAACTGTTGTTGTGGCTGTTTCCTCATAAATATCTGTTGTTAGACTTTCTGTCTCCAACATTTTTACAACTGTTTCTTCTAATGTCTCAGAGTCAAGTTGTTCAGTCAAGGGAGGCTGCATCTGTTCCTTCTCAATCCAAGCATCATTTGCTTCACCAGCAGTTCTCAGTTCATCCACTGTGGCTGTAGCAATAGACAGTTCTGTAGTTGGAGCAGGAGCCTGAATCACAGTTTTTTCATCATTCTCCTTACTGAGCTGACTAGATACTCCAGAAAAGACAGGGGTGGATGATTGTAGAAAGTTCTCCGTCAAATCTTCACCCTTTTTCTCAAACACATAAGCATCATCACAAACCCCGCTTTCCTCAGTTTCAGGATATCCAGATCCAGTGAATTCCCTGGGCTTCTCATCTAAGTCATGAAGCTCTTTGGTCAAATCAAGTTGTCTGCTTTCCCTTTCAGCCAGCTTTGTCTCATCCTCCACAGCACATAATTCGCACTCTGCTCTAGGGACATTTAGAGGAACTGCAGTCTCACTGCTTGTTGTTTCTTGTTTAGGTATAGTAGCCAATGGTACATCAACCAGATCATCCTGCTGATGTTGTGTAGAGGAAGGGTCTATCCTTCCTGGAGCTTCTTCAACAGCCGAAGGAACCTCTCTGTCCAGAGGTGCAGAAGACGTAATCACTCTGTTTACGCTTGTTGCTGCAGAAGTGATATCTTGTTGCTTTGACCAGTCAGGCTCAGGCTTTGTGTCAGTACTTGTGAGGCTGTGCCTTTCAATGGAAACCTGGTATAGGGAAAAAAATTACATTTATAGCCAAGATATAAACGCACTCTAAAATGTTATTGTATTACTGAGAAAACAACAAAATGATGAGTGATCTGCAGCTAGTGGTGTTCAGGAAAGTTAAAAATGGACGGTGTACTGTGCTTTCAAATCCTACTTATGTTTTACCTGTGAGTCCAACTGAAGTTTTTGGGTTTCTAGTGATAATCTACGAGCTTCCTGTTTTATCTTCTCGTCAAGATCCTGAAAAATATGACCCATCAAATCACAAACTTGGGATTTGACACATTTACTGTGAGATTTGCAAACATGCACATTAGATCTAGTCATTAAGAACATTTTAAATCTCACCTGCAGCTTCTGTTTTAGGTCAATAATGTGGGTGCATGCATCCTTTAATGAAGTGGCACTATCTCTCTCCAGCTTTCCAGCCAATTCTGGACCCAGGCAGTCCCTGAGCAGTTGTTTATGAGACACTGCCACCTGAAGGCTCTCATGTAGTTCTTCACCTTCATCTATTCTGGCCTGAGGAAGAATAACACAGACTGTACTGACTTGCACCTTATTGCATTTACATTTGTATTTACATTTACAGCTCTTCTCCAGAGCAACACATCTGAGTGCACTGCAGTCCACAAAGAAAACAGGTCTTATTATTTTCATCATTTTTATTATTATTTTCATCATTGTTATTATTGTTGTTCATATGATGATGATGATGATGATGATTATTATCATAATCATAATTATTATTAGCAATAAAGGCAGCACTATAGAACAGATACAATGCTTTTAAAACACACACAAACCTGCATAGCAGTGGCTGAGTCTGTAGGAGGTTGTGGTGATTGGTTCCAGACATGAAGGGCTTGCAGATCCTCTCTCACACAGCGCACAACACTGTCGGCACAATCGTTCTGTCTTTCCAGCAGTTTAGACCGCAAACTAGCAAAGAAGCAAAACAAATTCAGTAGATTTATCTCTGCTGTTAAATGACTGACATGTCTCTCTGCCAGTCACAGTCGTATCCAATGAAAACATTATAACACAGTGAGAATGATGGTGGCAGTAAAACTAGTTAGGACTATTAGACTTAAAGAAGTACATTAGTGTTAGTGGGAGCTTGTAATGCAGACACACATTTTTATTTCATTCCAGAAAATGGAAAGTTTTGGAACAAACTGTAGTAAGGACTGCTCTCAAAGTTTATTGTCAACAACAATAACAGACAGACGTATGCAGGCTATAAAAATGTCTCAAGCTTCAGTATCAGTTTTCTTTTTTGCTTTTAATGGGCCTTTTTTGCTTTAAGTTTGCCATTTTCCAGCTGCAGTGTTTTAATCTATTTTTAAGATGTGCACATACAAGACAGCCTGAGCTGATGGACATAGCCACGAAACTTGTCAGGATTTTGCTAAGGCTAAGACTTTTTAGTAACTGCAAAAATACATTATGCACATTAGACATGTACTTATATTTCATCAAATATTCAGCAGCAGCAGAAAAAAATAAAATAACTGTGGTACCTGCAGTACTGCTGAGTTACTGTGTCAATGATGGAAATGACATCAGAAGGAAGTTCCTCATCAGAGGGTACCATTCGTAAGGCCTGTCCAAGGTCACGAACTCTGCCTTCTAATTCCTCAAGCTCCTTCTCGCAGGTCTGAAAAACAGAGACACAGTGAAATCTGTTACTGTAACCGTAATAAAAAGAAAGACATATGAGGGTACACTGGTGAAACGAGAGCCATTATACAGATGCACATGTCCAGAGGTTTCCAGGCACTGCTGAGTAAATTTGCCTATAATAAGGTATACTCATTGCTGACATGTAAAACCACAAAAACAGCACTGACCAATAAAATGGTCAGTATAAGCCTAAGGTCACCGTGCCCAATGTAGACTGGAGGTGTATCATTGGAACTATAGTCTCTAGAGCTATGGAATGCCATCCAATACCTTAAGAATGAGCTGAAGTGACAGTTGTAACCAAGAACAAATTGTCCTAATTAATTGACCCCTGCCTTGTATATCTTGGTATTTTCTCTGCTCTAACACACCTGGGGGGTATTCCAGAAAGCAGGTTAAGCTACATAACCGGGTAAGTTCTGCACTAACTTACCCTTGAACTTACCCAGTTATGTAGCATAACCTGCTTTCTGGAATACCCCCCAGGTCCAACTTTATAACCCCAACAACAAGCTCAAGTTGAAGAGGGAGTGTTAGAGCAGAAAAACACTATAATATGCAGAGCATAGGTAACTCCAGTACTAAGACTGCAAACTCTAATAACAATATTTAGTACCTTGAAGTTATGCCAGTTTTCCTGTAGTTGGCCAAAAGTCCTCCTTCCTTCTCCAAATTCTAGTAAGCACTCCTGAGCATGGAGCTCGTTCAGGAGGCCCTCAGCCTGCACTCTGAAGTCCTGTGCCCTGCCAGCTAGCTTTGAATCCATGTCAGCCAGCCTGGACTCACAAACAGCAAGTCTTTCCCTCATCTCCCTCTCTGAAGAGGCGCACAGGTCATGGAGTTGGCTGGTCTCTAACGTCAGCGCATCACGACCTCCAGGTGTACACAGGGTGATGAGGGTGTCTTTGATCAGATCTAACTCTCTCATCTCCCTCTCCTCTCTCTCTGCAGTCTGAAGAAGAGCCTGGTGCAGGGGAAGAACGATTTTGTTTTTTGTGCATGAGCAAAGGGGAACCCTTCATTTTTAGTTGGGAACAATGGTTTTATACAGTCAGTATGTTTTTCTCAGTGGTATCTAGGCTAAGTGAGCTCTCCCATTGGTAAGGCCTTCAGGAGTTGAAATGAAGTCCACCTACATCAGATTAACAAAATTAGGCAGAAGAATCAAGCCATTACATTATGATGATGGATGAGGACAATTTTGTGAGGTAAAACATCACCTTCAAGAAGTTCTCAATACATCACTAACTGTGAACATGACTAAACGCCTCACCAGTGGGCTTGTGTCAGATGATAAGGAGCAGCAGCTCTATGCCAAGACACTTTACTGATGGAGTCACTGTAGAAATGCTACATACAAACTCAAATGTTGTGATTTCTGTTACAAGCTTCAGAGAATTATTACTTATCAGAAATTGATAATATTGTAGAAATGTCAAAGTCAAAGTCAAAGTGAACTTTGTCAGTTCACTCTATACGAGTATACAGGGAAACGAAATGGCGAGAGCTCTGGATCTGCAGTATATACAAATATTTAGAAGAAATAAATGTGTTCTAAATGTGTTCTATTCGGTGTTCAAGCAAACCTTTAAAGTGCTGACGGAACCCTGTAACTCATTACGATCTGTGGGCAGGGCTCCAAATCCTTTGACTTGTTCTCTCAGCCAGTCCTGAGCTGCGCTGTGCTGCTCCACCAGCTGAACGCAAAGTCTCTCTGTTTGGATTCCCTCCTCTAGACTCTCACACAGCGCCTACACATGCAAAACAAAACACAAAAAACTCTCCAGACCTCTTTCGATTGATACAAAAATATGACTTTTATCATTATTACCAAACTTTGTCCAAACTCACCGTCAGTTCTTTGATTAACCCCGGGATGCACTCCTCCATGGCTGACCAGGATGAATCGGACCAGCTAGGGTCTCGCGTGAGCTGGCTCATCTCCCACCCCAGGGCCTTGAGGGCAGACAATGTGGGGGTCAGAGACCTTGCTTTGTCCAGCAAAGTCCTGGCCTGCTCCACTGTGTGTCTCCGGTCCCCTAACCCAGGCCAGGGGAAGCAGTGGGGCAGCACCTCCGTCTGCTTTTTCAGCTGCTCCAGGCGAGACTGGGTCTGCTGCCTCTGGCACTGGCACGAAACCAGACGCTCCACTACACTCCTCAGGAGACTAAAGGAGAGGAAAGAGATTGTGTTCAACAGTGACACCAAACTCAAGGTTCAAGTTTACTTTATTCTAATCAGCAGCTGTAAACACATACATAGTGTGATGAGATGTTTCTCCACAAACAATGGTGCAACACTAAGCAACATTCAACACTGCAAGTTACTACAGAAACAATACAACACAATAAATAGAAACCAAAACAATTCCAGTAATGTAATGTAACTGTAGTGTGAACGGAATGTAAACTATCTAGATTGACTAACAGTGTCCCATAGATATGATTATGGGGTAGTTAGCTACATTGAACAAAGTACAAGTGATAAATAATATAATCAAAAATAATATAATAAACAGACAACATACAAATGTAGAAACTGTAGTCTGAATTGGACATAAATCTGAGACAATAAAATCAACAGTCTGTACTGCAATGTAACACTGGCGCGAATGGAATGTAAAAATGAGACAGTACAGTAAGTAGACAAAACAGCAGAGAAAGAGACATAAACCTTCCATAATTAGTCATTTGGCACCATTTATACAATATTGCACAAGAGTAAAGAGCGAAAAGGACATAAACCCGCCAGAATTCGCAAGATTGTGCTGTACACATGTTATTGAACCAGATACGGTTAGGAGCATAGAACCACATTGATTGAGTGAAAATTTTACCCAGCTCAACACACTTGGAGGAGAACTTCTGCATTGGTACTATGTGTTTGCAGCTTATATTTAATAGTTACATACCTGTGTAGTTCTTGGGCCTGCTGCAGCACTCCTTTCCACTCTTCTTCTAAGCTCTGCAGGTTCTGTAGAAGAGTGTGTTTCACGCCTTCATCCAGGTCTTTACGAGCACCCAGGCTCTCCGCTCTTCTCTTCAGGGATGCCATCTTACAATTTCCTTCAGGACGAAAACTTAGAACAGCCTGAGAATTAAAATATTCTGATTAGAGATGCACCAATTCACTTTTTTCAGCTCTGATATGTTTCCGATACCTGTCAATATTGATGGTGATACCGATACTGCTTAATTATTGTTAGTGTTATTACTGTTGTCGGTGTTTTATGTGTGCAGTTACATGTGGCTGCTCTAAACGACCCATCACATCTCATTAAAAGAAATATATGAAAATGCACTACATTTATGTTTCTTTGAACAGCAGCATTCATATACAAACAAGTGACTAATTATGATCATACCTGAAAGTAATTGCATTAACATGTAAATAAACCAAATACAAATACTGTATTCTTTTTGTGGTTTAGTTTAGAGACATTGTCTCTTCCACTCACTTGAGCTTTGCTGAGTCTTTCCTCAATCTGATCCTGGCTGCCATGTGTGCTCGTGCCCAGAGAGTCTAAGTCTTCCTTCAGTTTCTCGACCCAGACCTGCACAGACCCTTGCTGGGATTGGAAGGTTTGAAGCTCCTTTGAGAGAGAATCTTGGAGCTCAGCCTGCTCTCTAAGTTCTTGTGCAATTTTTAGCATCATTCTCCATTTTTCCTGCACATCATGTAGAGCCTGCTGGATCGAATTCTTCTGACTGTCCTCCAGCTCACTGTGGGCACATACGTGTTCTCCTTTCAGCCTCAGAACAGCGAGCTTAGAGTCTCCCTCCAGCTGCAAGTCCAAGATGGTCTGCAGGTCACAAATAAACACAACACTAAAGCTGTGGTCCTCATCCTAACTATTACAATCAACCTTGTCTTCATCTAACACAGGGGTCTCAAGCTCGCGGCCCTCGGGACGATAGTTTGTGGCCCCGCCTTAATATGAAAGTTTAATGTTAGCGCGGCCCGTGAGTTTGATATGATTGGCACTTTTCAGTGTTGTGTGCGGAGCTGAACGAACCTACCAATCACGGTGGGATATATTCA
>JBBPCW010000147.1:18719892-18738086 GCA_037974425.1 Phenacogrammus interruptus
GCCTCCAAATGTTCTCCCAGATCACTTTAATTTCATTCTGAACTCAGTTTAATACATTACCCTTAAAGAAAATGTAACTAGTAACCCGAGGTTTAAATACGGACAAGTCAGGAAGAGAGAGTAAGAAAGAGAGAGTGAGAGAGAGAGCGAGAGAGACAGAAAGAGAGATACAGAGAGAGTGAGAGAGAGACAGAGAGAGAGAGAGAGATGCAGAAAGAGATAATCGCACGAACGAGAGACAGAGAAAGGGAGAGAGAGAGAGACAGAGACAGAAAGAGCGAGAGAGAGAGAGACAGAGAGAGCGAGATTATCACGAACGAGAGAGAGAGCGGCACAGAGAGAGCGCGCGCGAGAGACAGAGCGAGAGAGATAGCGAGAGAGATAGCGAGACAGGTTTAAAACGGGCGCGATCCGGAAAAGTCACGAACCAGAGTGAGAGAGAGAGAGAGAGAGAGAGAGAGAGAGAGAGAGACAGACAGACAGACAGACAGACAGACAGACAGACAGAGTAAATCCGCGCTAAAATATCAAGGTGAAAGTCATCTTTCTTGGGAAAGAAGTCTGTTAGCAGTTGTTTTCCCTCATTTCTTTTTTTTTATCCCATTCTTGCCTCTTTTCTTTTCTGAGAAGGGGATTTAGCTTTCTTAGACACCATCTGCCCTCTGCCACTTCAGCAGAATCAAAAAACCCTGAAGGTGGACTAAACCATTTTGTGCAAGGGAGAGGGTGCCTGTCCTCAGACACTATATGTACTTGGACACCATTTAATACATCGATCAACTGATGCATTTATTTCCCCCAAATATGACGCCCCTGCTTGCACACTATTGTATACATTGTATAATCTATGTGCAACACAGAGGACTATTTCATAATTACCCCAGGGATCATAATTGTGAGTGGTTTGAACAATTTGCTGTTTTCAATAGACTTGGAAACCACTACCACTACTATGGAAAGTAACAGGTTCAGACACTGGTTATTAGGTGTGGAATGATCTCATGGATTACTCACCCCGAGTCCTGAGGCACTTTACTTACTTCTCTCCGGAACCTCCAACTGAAGTGTAATCATCAGCAGTCAGCATAACATTCAGGCGGGATGAATTTTATAAAATTCAATTTTGAAATGTATGACATTCAGGTCATTCATCAATGCACATGTAACCAGCATCCACAGAATATAGACAATGGGCATCAAGGCCATGTTTGGAAGAAATGGTAAGAGACAATGTAATTTAGTATCCATCATATGTTGCATGTAGGTCTTAGAGGGCTTCATATAGGATTAAAGTTAAATTGCAAGCTTCCGAAACAGCATGAAAAGGCATTCTTGGAACATCACTAAAGCTCAGTGGTTTTCCCCATTTGTTGTCATTAAAAAAATCTAATTACTAATATCTAAGTGTAGTGCTGAGTAACATTTCTTTCTGTTACCCTTATAGGGCAGAGTAATCCACTGGGAACCAACTGAGCGAGATCACCAACCAGCTAATTTGGCCACTTTAAGCTTGGCCACTGTGGTTACATAAAATGACCAAATGACAATTAAACGTTAATTGCAGTTATTTATACGACAGGCAATTGTGGGTTAATGTTAGTTAGTGGTGGGTCCTTACAGTTCTCAGGGCCAAACATCGTCTTTTTATGTGGATATCTAACAGTGGAAAAAAGGTAAATCCATGAGCTGAAAACCTTATTAGCAGACTTGTGGCTTTCCATTATTTTGCCTCAAATCTCCCCCACTAAAACTAAAATTTGACACCAAACCTTTCCTGGCTACTCAACTAAATAAAGGGGCTGGAATGGGAGTGCAACCTCAAACCAGTTCCTTTTGATTTTCTCCCTTAATCAGCTTCCACACACATACAGGGACTATTTCCAAAATAAAAGACTGGCACATGGACAGTTTATCTCAAAACAGATTTAATTTAATGTATTTATTTTTAAAATAATTAAACATTTGTATTTCTCCAACCCTTTTTGACTTTCTGTAATCATTTATTCCAGGAGTGTCCGAAAAGACCGGGTTTTTTATACTCCGGGCAGGGCGGATCCTCCACGTTACCACCTACCCCTTCTTCACCCACCTCACTCACTCTGCAGCAGACCCCCCTCCCCCAAAAAATCTGCAACTAAAAAAACAAAAAAACAAAAACAAAAAAACTAATTCAGTATGGTCAAACTCAAGGGAAATAAGGAGTAAAAACCAAAGAAAGAAAAATAAAGAAACGAAAAACAGTATTTTAAATACCAAGAGGTGGTGATCAGTAATACCTCAACAGATCCGATACTCTGTGAAAGATCCTAAAGAAAAAATATATATGCTAAAGGTTCTATTCAATGACTGTATATCTGAGTCATACATATAAACTCCAATATACAGCCACTGTTTCTAGATACAACATATCAGTGTGTGCTGCTTTCAGTTACAATGAACAGATTAACACTATAAGATACTCCCTCTCACTCACACACACACACACACGTGTACACTCTGAACGTGCTCATAACATTTCCTTAATACAAACCTCAGGTTTGGTGCCCAATACTCCATCTCCCACAGTAGAGGCGTGTGCGGGTGTGTGTTTTCTTAATGAGCCGTTAGTTTACTGGTACCAGTGCCAGACTGGTGCTGGAGAGAGGAAAGTCCAGAAAACCACACCAGGACAGAAATGAATACTCCGAGCAGCACCCACAGGACAGAACGAAAAATAAAAACAACCTAAACACACATTTTTGAACCGGTTGCTGCTTGTATATGTTTACGTTTGTGTGTGAGAGAGAGCTGTTTTCCTTGCTGGTTGTTGTTAGTGGAAAGTGGAAGTGTCCCGTTTTCATTTACTGAGATCTGACTTGACACAAGAACTCAGGATCAATCCACAGATGAGGTGAGGGATGGCTGAGAGAGAAAGAACATGAGTGAGAGTGGAAGTGAGAGATAGATACAGACAGAGAGAGAGAGAGAGTGAGAGAAAGAGATCGAGCGAGCGAGAGAGAGACTGCAAAAGTGTGTGAGCGGGTGCGCATGTGTGCAGACTGTCCAAGTTTAACAGCAATGAGTTTCTGTCTCGAAGGGTCAAATGGTGGGAGGGTCCGATTAGCTTCTTTTTGCTGCTGATTATTTGTTTTGTTTAATCTCCACAGTAGCAGTTCATTTCAAGTCCTACTGTCTGGTCATGTCCATTTTCAACCCGCTCCAGCGAGGGGGCTTTATTTTTTTTTCTTATTTTCTCGTTTTTAAGTCCTTTTTTAAACTATTTCATTTCCTTGTTCAGTGTAATATTTTTAAGGGAAAAAATAGAAGGGAAAAAAAATAGTTATTTACAGTGCTGTTGAAATAATGAAACAGACAATGGGAATCTACTGTAAAGTAAGTCGCACAATACAGAAAGGAAAGGAAATAACAATAATAAAACAAAATAAACCCCAAAAATGACTCTGCGGGCGCTGGCCAACGTTCTGGGAGTGTTTTTCCGGAGGCGTTGGGAAAGCGATCCAGGGCAGCTGGCGCTTCGTTAAGTAGGAATAATGGCGTCGCTCCGCAGGCCTCGCTTCAGCTCCAGATCCTCTAGCTTCTTCCACAGGTCCTCCCGCTCCTTCTCTCTCTTCTTTTCTCTGTGAAAAGGTGAGTTAAAATGTGATCTTCCTCAAAGAAAAGATTTGGCATGGCAGTCACAATTATACTCTTCCATTACAAGCAAATATTGGCATGAAAGCCTATAATGATGCCTATTTATAAAGTGTAACCCTAAATATGCCTAAAAATATGCTCCCAAAACATTAACCTATATAAAAAATGTAAACCTGTATATGTACTGTACAGTGTACAACGAACTGTTTTCTTTGGTACGCTGTCATTTTCTTTGGTATAAGCAGGGTGAACACAGTAATTTAATTTTCAGTAATAAAATTATAGTAAAACGTATGGGTTTCAATAATGAATGATATTGATTGAAGCTGAGAATTAAGTTAATGCAGACAGCAACTTGCTCATTGGCCACGCCCAAACGCAAACTTTCTGGCACTTCGGTTCACTGCCAGAAGCCTCAGAAGGTGCAGGGCGCTTGGGCAGCATATTAGGGCTTTAAGAACATCAAAACGAGAAACATGAGAACATGAAGGGAGTAGCCAATATACGGTTACTTTGTGTTCTCAGGACAGAACTTAATGTATTCAGGTATATCATATATGGAAATTTAGCTGCATTTATTTTACATAGGAAATTATATTTTTCATAATATTTAGTCCTAAAATGAGTAATAAAATTATTGTATAGAAAAAACTGAGGATATTTGTGGCTTCTAATTTGTGTGGATTAATGCGAAGTTACAAGTTTGGTTCTAAGAAAAAAACCCCATAAATGTCTGAAGCCACAGATTCTCAAGGTTTACTGTATTTTGTTTGTTAATGTGTTCGAAAGCTCCCACTGAAATTTATCTTCAGCCCAAATCTTCAGTGCTTGTACATCAACCGCCCAGTTGTTTGTTTGTATTTCCATTCCATTAAAAAAAAATTTTACTGACTTTTTTTGACCAATAAAATAAATAAATAAATAAATAAAAAGCATGATGCAGTCAGTTTGGCTGTGGTTTGTTTTCAGCCTTGTGACAGCATGGGTACGGGTCGCTTTATGGAAACATCGTTCGCGATGGCACAGTGATTTGTGCCAGTGGTAAAGAGTCATTAGTTATTACTGAACAACCCCACAATGTGGTATTGAAGCAAATTTGATGAGTTAGGCACTGGGTTAGCACCATGCTAACTGGTAGGTATAAAATGCAATTTCTCATTAGACCCATTAGCCTTGCAGCCCCAAACCTGCTTTGGTTGATGTAACACATCGGACATTCAGGGGTGAAAGTGAAACCGAGACCACAACTTCGCCAGTCCAAAGTATCTTCCAATAAATACACTTATGTTAGTGGTTCAATTCCAGCACTACTGATCCTGACTGAGAAGAGTGAATGAAATAAGGGACACAGTGAGACAGATGGTTTCTTACCTCTGACGGTCTGATTTGTAGGTGGCAGTGAGTTCATCAAACAAAGTGCTGTTCATTTCCATGAAGGCTTTCAGAACGTTGTACACTAAAGCTACTATCGCCCTGAAACGAGAAGGTACAAGAAACAAAAGTTAACTACATGAAAGAGCAAAAGGGAAGAAAAAGAATGAAAATGAAAAACATCTGTAATATGTGAACACAACACAGCACACAGTGTGAACAGCATGAAATTCTTCCTGTATTTAACTCATTCACAAAGTGAAGCAGTGGCCAGCCAGGAACACAGAGACCGGGGAGCAGTGTGTGGGGACGGTACCTTGCTCAAGGGTACCTTAGAGGTGCTTAGCACTCTTGGGAATCGGATCCACAATTTCCTGATCACTAACCACTAGGCTACCAGCTGCCCAAAAAAATCAGGGGACAGCATGGGCGCTGTTGGGAAATTTGCAGGAGTGCAATGGCTGAGCCTCTCCCTGGGTGAACCACCTTCCTGATCATGGTATCTTCCCTGCTAGTTATGTATCTAAGTAAAGTAATTATAAAAGGCAGAAATCCAGTTCTCGAATTTGGGAAATATGTGGAAAAATAATTTTCCAATCAAGCTGTAATGTTTATAAATTACACATTTTTATATTTAGCATGAACATTTTTATCTTTGATTTGAAAGGCAGTGTGTGTGCGCGCGCGTGTGTGTGTGTGTAAATGTTAAGGAAGAAGCTTACGGATTCCAGTGTTCTTTGGAAATCCGGTACAGGCTGGCGAACATGATGGGTAGAATGACATTGGAGTTTTCCTCGATAAGACTCATGATATACTCGTTATTCCAATAGTACAGAGCCCTCTCAGCCACCTACAGGCACATATGTTCACACAATCAAATCAAATATAAAAGAAATTTGTTTGAATAGTTACACAGCTAATCTTAAGACGTATTATTAAGATGTATTCAAAACATGTAAACACTAACAGACCCAGATAACTGCATTGAACTACCGTAAGGCAAAATTTTGGCAAAAGTGTGTAATAAAGGAAGACTCTAAATAGTGACCCTGAAACCACATTTCAAAGTCTACTAGAAATTACTGAACTCTATAGGTTAAAGTGAGTGTTTATTATGAATGCAGTTAACACAATATACTTTTAGCTACATTAGCCTCATAGTGCTGATTCAAAATGAAAGAATGAAAGCAAACTTTTAACAAATGTGCCTCAGCTGATGAGACTATATTTGGGCAACATTACACACTGTTAATGAGTAACGAAGAAATAAAACCCTTAACAAAAGGAAAAAAAGTTACAATGAGCCAAGGAATAGTGGTCTAATTAGGAAAAGGTCCCTTAAGACACAGGCACCAGTTGAAAATGAAAGAGAATACCTGGAAATGTGGGCTGGACACGCATTTGGAGATCTGCTTGAAAAGAGGCTCCTGAATCTTCACAAACTGCGTGGGCTCAATCACATCCAAGATTTCCTCCAGCTCTCCCAAGAACATCACCTACACATGCGCACAGACACATCACACCGTTACATTGTAGCCATATGCTGCTACAGAAAATTTGAGCTCATCTTTCCCTCTTTAGGATGTAGAGTTTGAATTACTGATAAACTGAAAAACTGGTTTGGTAGTTTAAAGTAACTGTGCTAATGCTTTAGGGATTTCAGACCTCAAAACTGAGCTTCAAGTTCTATAAAGCATCTTCTTTGGTATGAACAGCAGCTTTAACTCATGGGTGGATAGTTTTCTTTTCTAGGCTATAGTTAAAACCACAAATTAAAACTCTTTTGCCCAAAAGCTGGTTTATACACAAGAAAGTCTGAGCGCTAACGTCACAATACAGGGATTAAAAAAAAGTGGATGTTGGGCTTATTTAAAAGCACTACTTGAAGAGAAAAAAAAACAACATGTACTCTTTACTGTTGTATCCATCCATTCACTTAATCTCTCTTTCCCAAAACACTTTTTAAACCAACAGCAGCCTACTTGGTTCTAACCTTACCTCTTTTTGACTGCATGTCTTTGGCCAAAACTTGAGAAGGCCCCTAATTACCTGTGAAGAGAGAGAGATGAACAAAACTGTACTTTTTAAAAGCCTAAACAAATCATCTCCACTGGAGCTCCAGGGGAGGCTATGACACATACGTTGTTTGAATTTGTTGGGGATTCAGCCAAATACAGAATATACAATTACTGCTGTTAGACATACTGGGAAAAACACACTCACGCCAGACTGCTAAAAACCATACACATGGTAGACTATAGATTCACAGTGAAATAAAATCACAATGTACTTTAACTGTCAGACTGTACAAACTATACAATGTAGATACATACTGGATTACAGGACCTTAATCTGTACAACCAATCCAACTCCAATAAAGACTACCAGTGATTGCCACTAAAAAGAAACTACAAATTCAGGGATAAACCCAGGAAATAGAAAGTTGACTGCAGTACTTACTGGTTCTGTTAATGTGGGGTCTTTCTCTAGGAACTGTACAATACAATACGCCAACTGCAAAACAAAGCAAAACAATATAATCACTGATATATCAGAAACATCCAGCATCAAAAACAACTGTGTGGAACAGGATACACTCAAAATATACCACTAGAGGAAATCAAAGTATTCTTCCTTGATTTGGAAGCAGTTTGCTTTATTAATTCTAATCAAAGACTTGGACAAAGAGTTATCTATTCAGTTACAATAGTGAGGTAAACTACAGCCCTTTTAAAGATGAAAGTGAGGTCCATAGCGAAAAAGGTCAAAAACATTTTTAGACATTACAGGTCTGTACCACTTCATTGTCTATCTATTTATTGTCTAAACCGGAGATTTTTACTCGTTTTATTCTTGAAAGTTGCTGAGTAAACAACTATAAAATACAAATGTCAAATTAAACACCTTCCTAACATGTAACAGTGCATGTGTGATATCCTATTAACTGTTTTTGTGGTGATGTAGAATAAAATTGTCTTGTAAAATTGTCAGACTGTCTTAACTTTAAATGTATTAGTTAACTTTTTCATCCCCTTGGCTGCCATGTAATACCATGTTAAATATTAACACTTGTCTGGTGATCCTCTTTATAATTATATTAGGCAGCTCTTTAGACCACTAGGCACCTCTGAGGTACCCTGAGCAAGGTACCCCAAGGTCCCCACACACTCCCCGGGCGCTGTGTTCGTAGCTGCCCATTGCTTCACTTGGTGAATGGGTTAAATGCAGAGGAAGTATTTTGTGCTGTTCACACTGTGTGCTGTGGTGTGTTCACATATGACCAGATTGTCACTTTCACTTTACAAGTCATTAGTGATTAATACGTAATTTCTTACAGAGAACATTTAATAAAAGTTGCTCAGTATTAGACACCCATGTTCCTCCGCTGCGTATGTGATGACGTCATCAAATGACTAGTCGACTTGGCTTCGACGTTGCTAACAGATTAGTCGACTTGAAAAAAATCGTAGACCATTATAACTTTTTCCTTCCTGGATGACAACAGAGACGTGGACATATAAAACAATCATTGTAACCTTTTCCCTACCCAACCACAACCGAGGTGAAGTGGTCACTACAACACGAATAAAAATAATAAACTGCGTTAACCGGCGATAAAAAGCAAATAATGTGTTAACACGATAATGTGTTAACATGCTCAGCCCTATGACTGACAGCAATATAGCAAACATACATTGAAAACCGATTACATTGCAATGGCAGGTCATTTAAAATTAATTTAAGCCCGTTTAGCAGAGTTCTCTTCCCCATAGTGGAAGAGCATCAACTGCTGAACCTCCACACCAATCACCCACACACTCCCCTCCGTACCTGCGCATGGAAGAGGGAGAGACTCCTGACTGTGTGGAGAGGAATCAATACTTTCACCAGGAACTGCTTATGTTCTGCTTTCAGAGGTAAAGCAAAGCCATTGATAATGCTGCAAAGAGAGAAACAGAGTTAGAACATTTTTTATATTAAACAAATCATGTAACAACCAGTTCATTCAAACAATTCCGCAACATACCTGCCCAAAATTTCCAACAACTCGGCTACTCCGTTGAAGTGCTCAGTTTCATAAACAAAACTAGAGAAAAGAGGGACAGTCATAAGTCGATGTGGAAGACAACTGCACATCAGGTTATGTTTATATATAAGTGTCATACCGTACCAGAAACCACATAAACAACTGATTACTGGACAACTGTATGTGTGTGTGACGATGTAAGCGCTGCAGCTTGAACCATACATTTGTTAACCTCATAGATCTCATGCAAACACAAAAAAGCCCCAGACACCAAACGTGTTTTGGCTGATTACCTACATATGGGCTGAAGTGTGCACATCAAAAAATGTAACCAAAGATGAGGCAATGCTCACCGTAGAAAAATATTATTTATCTGTTTTCGTATAAAAGCCCTTAGTCCCAGGAATTTGCCGTAGATTCTGTGTAAGACTGTCTTCAGGTAGTCCCTCTCTCGTGGGTCCTCACTGTCGAACAGTTCCAGCAGCTGCAGAAAACAAGACACAAGTACAGGAGATTAATGAGTGTGGGCAGGTGGGAAGACTGCAGAATGAATGCCATTAACATGGCACTTCTGTGACTCAGTGTTTTAAAACCAAACTCACCTGTAAGACAAATTTCTGGTCTATGTACTTTTTGGCAATGCTGGGCTGGAATTCCTGACTCTCCAAAAAACGAATGAAGAACTCATACACCAGCTGTGAGAGAGAGAAAGAGAGAAACAATTTAGTTATGAATAAATAAAAGAGGGAGAAACGAGAAAGCAAGGAGAGAGAAGAGGGTGAGATGAAAAAAAAAGATGAATATGTTTAGAGGTGCGCTAATATGTGAAATGGAAAGGGCAAAAGGATCAAACGTCACCTAATGCCATAGTCACAGGACCCCCCCAAAAAACAACCAAACACAACTTTGCCACCAGAGGGCAGTAATGGGTCTTTTTTGAATGACTGGGACAGATAGTAGGAAAGTCAACTCTAATTTTAAACTCTCTAGGGCGCTTTTTTTTTTTTTTTTTTTTAAAGATGAAAGAGAATGATAAAAAATAAAAGTTTTACCAGGAAGATTCTCCTTGAGATATGAATCTCATTTCTAAAGGAGTCCTGGGGTGAGAGAGAAACAGAGAAAGAAAGCGGCGGATCTCATGCAAAGAAAAAACAATGAGAAAACAGCAGCTAGGAGTTGGGGAGGAAAAGTGGGACAAATACATTCAGTGACCACTTTATCAGAAACAGAGACTGGTGCCCATCATGACCGTTCTTGATATTTGTGAGTAGTGGACCTGCAATTACGCTGCAAATATGTTGTCAGAATAGAGGAGACAAATGTGCAGCAACAGAGGAGCTTCAGCTCGTCACTGAAAACCTATAATTTATTTGGAGCGCCAAGTGGCCAGTGAGTGGAAGTAAAAAGACACAGTAAAGCGGATGAAGCATGGTTTTACTTGCCTTTACAGTTTTTAAAGAGGTAAAGGAACTGTCCTCATGCAAATTAAACCAAAAGCTGAAAAAAGCTCTTCTCAGGTTTAACGAGTCTTTTCATTACTGTCCCTTAGAGCACAGGCACCACTGGAAGTGAATCTTTGTTATGCACAAATCTGCGTCACTGGCATTTGTTTTGCAATAACTGCACTCAGCCAAAGCAGAGCAAACCGGTATATCGCCAACGCCTCAAGCAACTCTCCTCACCAGGCTGCTTGAGGGGATACCAAGACTTTGCAAAACTGTAACAAGGCAAATTTGCCTTCTCTGAAGATTCTAAAATAGAAGATCATTGTTGGTCTCTATGTAGTGTCTTTTTACTTTATTTTTCTTCACTATAATTGTGAAATCTATTCAAAAAAGGCAGATACGGTATCAGTAGATGTGTTTAGACCTTTGACTGCTACTGTAATGAATACCCAACAGATGCCGTTTGATGTGTCCCATGCTCTGGTCAGCAATACTACACCTCACATGCTTCGACAATGGAATCACTAAACCCATTACGTTGTCTGGAAAGCAGTGGTCAATGCATGCTCACAGTAACAAACACAGACACAGTATCAGCAGACTGGAGGAATAATCACCTGTAAGTGTGGCCATGAAGCCTCTAAAGTAGGTTCATCCTCCTCTGGGTCAAACTCGTTACTGTCGCTGGGTGGAAGAGTGCGAAATATGTTGTAGGAGACCTGCGAGAGCAAAAGAACGGAAACTCCTCGTAACAGAACATTTGCATTTTATTTTTAAGTAACAACCTGCTTGCTGTTTTGTTTGCTTCTTTGGTTTTACAGTGGCGGAACAAGAAGTAACAGAGGCTTACGTGCATCACTTAACCTTGTGCCAGCTGCATGCTCAAATCATTATACATTCGTCTTAAACAGTGTGAAGGTGTTCAGTAAAATTAACTACACTTGCTTATGTGGTTTCTGACTACATAGCTCGCTAGAGAAAGACAGAAGGCTTCAAAGTGGGTTTCCATTTGTAAATGTTGATTTATTTTAGGAGTACAGTAATACTGTACTGGGCAAATGGGCAGCTGGTAGCCTAATGGTTAGGGCATTCGCCCTGCGATCAGAAAGTCCAGGTTCAATTCCCAGGCCGCTCGGCACTGCTGAGGCATCCTGAGCAAGGTACCGTCCCCACACACTGCTCCCCGGGAGCTGTGTTCGTAGCTGCCCCCTGCTTCACTTGGTGAATGGGTTAAATGCAGAGGGTGAATTTTGTGCTGTTCACACTGTGTACAGTGGAGCGTTCACGTATGACCGAATAATCACTTCACTCACTCACTCATATTGTAGGATTATATCTCACAAAAGCAAGGCTATTAGACATTATAGAACACTAAGGCAACTGTGTGACAATTTAACATGCAACATTAGCCTTGTAGCTCCAAAGCAAAACTAAAGAAGCAAAATTCAGACACCAAACGTGATTGACTGTATTTAGAAAAAAGACAGAAACTGGGTTAATTACTTAATTCAATTTTGTATTTTAAATAAGGAGTGAATAGCACAAGGCAGATTGAGGCACATACCATTTTGACGACCTCAGGGTAGGCCTGCTCTGTGAGGTAGCCCCGGCTGACCGTGACGTAGTCCACCAGCTCGTTCAGCGTGGACCGCTTGTACTCTTTCATCTTCAGGTCAGACAGTGTGTCCATGAAGTCGAACACAGTGCAGCACTGCTGCAGCTTCTTCAGGAACAAATCCGGCTGCTCCTGAGCAGGGACGTCTGTGCACACACACAAACACACTTAACGTGAGAGCCTGTTTAATCTTACATAATTACATTTAATTTGTAAAAAAGGAATGACAGTCATAACCAAGTTAGGATTTTAAATATTAATAAAGGATTCAACAATATTTCTTTCATGGCCCTGAAATATTAGCTTAACTGTTACATAAATTAACCAAATTGTCTTAAAATAAATTTACTTTTAAATGGCAATGCCATTCCTCATTTTTAAATAACTATTTGCCCCAGCATAAGCATAAAGCAGCTAATATAATTTATAACCGGGGAAAGTTTAATATTACTTCCACATTTGTGAGATCTGTGTGTGGGTTTCCTCCCTTTCAATGACACACACATGAACTAAGGGCCTTGGGAACTACGTGAAGAATCTGCTGAATTAAGCTTCATAATGACCTGCAGATTCACTGCTTAAAGAAATTACTAATATTCATTGAGAAAATACTGTTCAATGTGACTGGTCTAGTTAACACACAAACACATATGAAATGAATTTGCGTTATTTAAATTTGTCACAATTTTCACATTTCGTATTCTGCTGGACACATGACAATCTGTAAAAATACACAGGATCAACTCAAAATGTTGTGTCGTCTCATGTGCTTATATTTAAACTGTAAGCAATGAAATGTCTTACAGCGTTGTCACCACAGTTAAGGGTGTTACCTGCTCAGCCTAAAGAGTAAAACTAATGCAAGGACTCAAGAGGCATTTACTGGAGGACCATTGACAGAGCAGCCATTTAGTCTGAAAACTGGCTGATCAGGTGTTATTCTACTTTAAAAAATGATCAGCCCCAACATAACTTTCAGAAAACTGTATAAAACAACTACTATCCATTATGCCATTCACTGTACAGTGTTTTCATAAACTGGTGCATTAATACAGTACAGCTACTGAAGCAGCTATAGTGAGTAGATTTAGTACTTTACAGCAGCTCTGAACATGGCTCAGTCAACCAAATCTCATTTTAAAATGACAATTACATTTCTTCTTATTTGTGTCAAATGTCACTTTAACTGAATGACACTGAGTACAAGTCACAAGACATTATGAGTTCTGGGGAAACAGATCTCTAGGAAGAGCTGTACGTATAAAGTAACAGCATGTGCCTCAAACACACACGTGTGCACACAGGGAAAACCCCAGTCTGGGTGTGTGTGTGCGCGCGTGTGTGTGTGTGTGGGGAGAGGGACAACGGAAAGAGGGACAGAGGGAGGCTGGGGGGGGTGTGTGTGTGAGATATAAATGTTATGAGACAAGAGGGGGCATCAGAACGCAAAAAAGGCGACAAGAGAAATGTGGAGAGAGGGTGATTCTGATGGGTGGAATGTAAGAGGAAATGCTGTACAGTATCTGTACAGTATCACAGTAAATAAGATGATCAATCTCTGATCAATCAATCTGTCCTCTTAAAGGGGAAATTCAACATTCAAAGAAAAATCTGAGAGATGTCCTGTTTAAACAACAGAACAGGGTTTTCTGTGCATGTGCCCATACTATGTGTGTGGTTTATTTCAGTGGGATACAGTGGTGTGTGTATGAACACAGAGCACATTTCCTTCTCACATTCCCCCTGTCAGAACGTCTGGAACCTTTAAAGTAAATCTGAATCGGAATTCACGCCGTTTATTTTCTGTGCTGAAGACGGGAAAACAGAGTTTCGCTTGTTAATTATATGATACGATGAGCTGTGCTAAACATAACCATGGATAGACACCAACATAGTAAAAAGATATTGTAGCATATAGTTGCTTTACGTTTACGGTATTTGGTCGAGCTAAAACTTTTCCATTCTAGAGCGGCAGAACATTTTGCTAGTTTGAAAAATAAATTTATTTCATGAACACTTCGATATGCTCTGCAGCAGAACATGGGGAAACATCGTAGATTTCATGGTCATTTGAACAGAATCGGAATAAAACATGGGAGCTGTTCCTACTGTGTTATGAAGTGCAAGTCTTAAACAATGAATGCGGAATATTAGAACAAAGCTTGCTGAAGATCCAGGGCTACAGACCGTGTCTGGTTCCAGTTTAGTAGGCGCCTACATTAACGATTAACAGAGCTTGTCCATTAACAATGACGTCTATTGGGGCATTAGTGTCACAAATCAACAGACCATATACTTTATATAATCAAAAGGATTTCATTCAGCTAAACAGCAACCGCTGCCCAAGACGTTGGTAAGTACTGAACAAACATGCTTGACTTCAGCTTCAAGCGTGACGGCTAAATGGACTTTTTGGCATGTGATCGGGAGCCTAAAACCCACTTTGGTTAATTACGCAGATTGAGGGTTATGGTTGTAGTATTAGGAGACAGACAGGATGAACGAAGGAATCTTCTATCAGAGGACAGGAGTGAACAGGGAGGAGAAAAGTGCAAAGCAGCTCACATTCGTGCGAACAGCAGTATTTAGAAAACCTGCAGCGCCTGCCTGACTTCTCATGTCCATGTTCAAATGGAATTACAACTGAATATCTGTTTCCCGTCTCTCATTTAGTTAGAATTAAACAGGCTGTTTTTGTCTTCTGCAACAACTACTCTGAAGGACAACCCTATACTCACAACAGACAGATGTACAAAGTAACAACAACAGATGTACAAAGCATAATTTCCAGTGGTAAAAAAAAGTGTCCCTTGGGGACTTTCTTGCCTCACAACATCCTGCATGTATTCCATCAATACATTTCACTGTCAAACAGTTCACACTTTGCATACAGTATATATGTAGCCATTTCATGTAGTAATTTTCTGCAAGGAAGGTTTTAGAGGCATTCTGATGTCTGGTGCCACTCGCACCACACTAAACGATTCTCATTTCGCAGATTATTCTACAATGATTTATTTACATCTTAATGATTTTGTTAAACAGGTTAATACAAACATCAATAAAATCTCACATTATGGGAATTGTGTTGCTAAATAACTGAGAAACTTCTTTAACTACTTTATGAATTTAATTATGACTTAGTGACATGTGACAATTCACCTCTTAAAGACAACATTTTATTTTGCAGAATTTAAAAATGAGTTACAATTAGCTGAAAATATGTTTTAAGATAAAACACATGTACTTGGCACAAATCAAGTTTTAGGGTTTTGTTGCTAAAAGAAAACAGACAAACAGCAAAACGAAGGAGGAGAGAAAGAAAACAAAATGTTGATCTGACAAGCCTGACCCCTCCCTTTGTCCACCTTGCAAACACCCCACACCTCCCCTTCCCCCCCAAAACTGACTCACCCAATCACTTCACGCTTCCCTCTCTCAGAGTCTGTATCTGTCTTCTCTCCGTTGCTCTGAAGTAAATAAGGCCGTTCTGTGGCCTGTTTTCTAAAGGTATATGTACATTTTCAAAAGTCCCAGTGCAAGGAGTGTGTGTGTATGGAGGAAAAGTGCCGGTTCTTGAACAGGACGGTACGGGCAAGATCGGATTACCAGGGGCAGAGCTGACCCCACGGAAACTACGGACGGGTGGAGAGAGGGATAGGCTGAAAGAAGACCCCCCCCTCCCATTCTGTTCCGTTTCAGTTCTATTTTTGCCCTCTTTTTTTAAACGTTCTGCCAGTGAGGTCTGAAACTCCGGCCCGTGCTTTGGAGAGGAACAGAGGGAGACGGAGTCGGCGAGGGTGCAGTACAGCTGTTGATTTAGGACCTGAGGACTGACTGATAGGAAATGTTACTCTTGTGATAAACAACTGCACAGATCCAAAAGATCGATTAAAGCCAACTGTACAAAGCCTGTATGCTGCCAGTGTATGGCAACAGTACAAACTGCATAGTGACAAGTAGCTAATGTGAGATCATGACAATATTGTTTTTACCAACTGATATTTTTGCATAACAATATTGCACCTATTTAAATACTCCCTTTTCTTCAAGTACTACTTTACTTTGTGCAGGCACATAGAGAAAGAGACAAACACACCAAACACATTATCCATGACATAAAAGTGATTTGTGCATTTGACATTTTCCACTATTAATTTCAATAAAGCTCTAAATAAAAAAAAATAACACGTGCATTGGCACAAACTTCCATTTTTAGAATGTGCCTTGTATTGTATAAAGTGTGAGGCTGACATTAGTCTGGAGTTCCCTCTACTGAACAATATGAACAACTACAACCCAACAACAACAACACAGCATGCAACCGTGCCACTGCACATTTCAGCTCTTGGAGAAATCCATTCACTCTTTCCTTATCATTGTAAACATACATGCAACTGGCAGTAATCGTCTGCATAATAAAACAATATTAACCGACTTAAGGTAAAGGCAACAATCCATCTGAACACATCCCAGTAATGATCACTTCCACCTTTTGCTAACACACACAGCTATGTGACATTTAATTAAAAGCCCAGTGGTGAGATTTAGATGGTCCCTGCTGTTCTTCCTACCCCTAATCCTCAGAGTCTGCAGGGTGTCGGGTCATGTGCAAGGTTTCGGTTCAGTGGAGTAAGGAGACGAGTCAAATTTCACGTCGCATTACAATTGTTCTAGTCATGAGGATCAGCAATTAGGAAAATACAATGGCCACTCAACACATCAGAGATAATACACCTTTTACCTACTGCTCCTGCTGCCTACCCTCCAGACAAGTTTCTACTGTGCCTGAAAACTAAAACACCACACCTGCATGATCAATCGCTCATTCTTCTGAGAAAACTGAAGGCTTCTGCGAATCCTCTAAACCAGAGGTCCCTGCGGATCGTTCTCGATCTGTGAGTCATTTGGTCACACAGAAAGACAGAATTAAAAAAATACCCTTTATTTAAAAAAAAAAAAAAAAAAAGCTTTTCTCGATCACGTGACACAGTACATAAAAAAATGAGCCGACAAGCTAGCAAAAAATTTGTTAAAAAACAAACGCCCTTATACCAATCTGTGAAAACATTGTTTTACATGAAACTGGTCCGTGGCGCAAAAAACGGTTGGGGCGCTAGAGAATAGTTTATGCTTTTTTTTTTTTTTTTTTTTTTACCACCGATAGACTGTTGCTCACAATAACTCCATCATACAAGTTTATTATTATTATTATTATTATTGTCATCTCACTATTATCATTCATTATTAATTATTAAATTTACATCAGTTGTTCCTTAAATTAGCTAATACTACATCAACCTGAGGCGAATGGTTCTACATCTTTGAGTCTTGGGTTCTGGTTTGCTCACACCCGGATGTGGCTACAAAGGTGCTTCGTAACATCTGTTGTAAGAAGTGCTATAAAAATTAAGCTGATGCTTCCCGAACTCATAAAAGGTGCAAAAAGTGCAATGTAACCATTTTTGTCACACCACAGTATAGCACAGGGCACTTGCTCAAGGGTACATCAGTGGGGCCACAGGCAGTCCCGGGATTTGAATCCACAATCTTTGGATCACAGGGGCAACTCCCTAAACACCAGACCCCCAGCTAAAGCCCTACTTTTACAGGGGAGCATTACCCTCAGGCCCTTTGACAAATAAGTAATGATGGGTTACAAGTTCTCATAAGGTTTTAAGTTGAATTTTTCCATCCTTATCTAAAGCTTGTGGCATCTTGCAACACAGAAAGCAAATCAAATTTGTGATATCACAGACAGAAATGATATATTACATAATATTTATCATGAATTCGGCAAAAAGCTACAAAAAGAAAAGCCCTAATTCAGCTTTAATACAGGTGGTTTATAGGTGTTGAATGTTGCTTTAAAACAAATGGACTTGACAATAATTACAGGAGCCCACATTCTACAGAATTACATTCAAGTGTATACATTGCTGCAAATACAATGTGTGGTAATGTTCAAGTATTTTATGTATTTTTATGGTTATCACAATCCAAACATAAGTAGATAAACTAAAGACTATTTCTATTAAAATTATTCTTAGGGCTGGGAAGTTAACGCGTTAATTAGATTAATTAATCACAGAAAAAAATAATG
>JBBPCW010000147.1:18748478-18758863 GCA_037974425.1 Phenacogrammus interruptus
TACACACTTTACAAATAGAAACAAGACTATGAATTGAAATAAAAAATAATAAGTCTAGCTATCATTATTGAATTAAAGTGATGTAGTGGCTGTTGAAGCTGCTGTAGGTAGTAGGCGGGCATTAGGACTCAGGCGAAGCTACACGGCGCTGCTTGTTAGCGAGTAGCAACCAGAGCAGCAACCGGAGCCCGTTAGTAATATTTCTCTGGTAGCTCCGTTTCAGGAAGCGTCTTGTGCGAAACTGAGGGCTCCCTTACTAAGAAATACTCTGCTTTAGTTTAATGGCCAACTTTACCTGCACCTGCAGCAATCCCGGCAGCAGTGTAGAGCTCTGAAACAGAAAAACAGGACAACACCTCTGAACCAAACCAGGGACGTCCAAATACTTTGATATCATAATCTGATCAATTTCTGATCTAACACAGTCACAGTGCCTGGGGTTCAGATTCAAACTGTTTTAACTGATACTGCAGCTGCTACTTACTGTGCATGATGAGAGAATAGCGTGATCTTACAAAATCCAAGTACTAGTCTCTGCAGCACAAAATGAGCGTTCCTCGAGCAGTATGGGCGGATTTCAAGCATCCAATCAGAGAACGTCATGGGCGTTCCCCAAGCAGTATGAGCGGGTTTCAAGCATCCAATAATCGTTAAACCTTTTTTCGGTGACAAAAAAGCACGGAAACTGGAACACACCCTGCAAAATACAACTGGAACGGCTTGGTGCCGCCACTAACTTTCAATATTTAAAATGCGATGAGCTGGGATGTGTGTTTATAAACACACACATGCACACGCGATCTCCTGCTGAATACGCTTTTCTCTAATCAACCTTCCATTTTTCCGGATGTCAGTGTCATTGTATACAGTAAAAGGGGGTCCAGCCCGCTACGAACAAGGTGTACCTAATTAAGTGGCCACTGAGTGTATAGATTCATGCGTGTATTTTTTTTTATTCCATCTTGCTCATAGTTATACGTAAAAATGTTTATACTTTTTAATCTATACTTTTAATTTGTATTAAAACTAAAAAACTAAAACTAAAACTTAATATTTTTGTTGCATTGTAAAATCATTCAATATCTGTAATAGGACTTCATGGAAGGCTTTCCACGAGGTTTGGGGGTGTTTCTGTGTAGATTTTTTGCCTTTCGTGCTGTAGGGCATGTATGAGACACTGATGTTTGGCGAGAAGACCCGGTTCGCGATCTCCGCTCCAGTTCATCCCAAAGGTGTTGGATGAGATTGAGGTCAGGGGTCTGTGTGGACCAGTCACGTTGTTCCCCACCGAACTCACCCAACCATGTTTTTAAGGAGCTTACTTTGTGCACTTGGGCACAGTCATGCTGGAATAAAAAAGGTTCTTCCCCAAACTGTCCACAAAGCTGGAAGCATGATGTTGTTCAATATGTCTTGGTATGATGAAGCATTAAGGGATTCAGGCTGAGAAACGGGTACGTCCCAATACTTTTGTCCATTTCGTGTAAGGGGCGTGGAAGTGACGCAGCATTTATTTGTTTTTCCGGATTTTGTGAGCTATCTTGTTTTACTCTTAATTATTTTAGGCATGTAAATGTATATTTTTTAAATGAATACAAACAAATACCTAAATTATTAATACATTTATAAAAACACAACCCATGTTTTTTTTTAAGAGGACTGACATTGTATTATAAAGCAAACTACCTTTCTCTTTCTGCCATCTTCTGGTTTCAGGCTGCAAACACAATTAATATAATATTTCTGGCGTACACAGTCTTTCCAACTTTAATAGTCTAAGGCAAGTCTAAGGCACCTGTGCAAGTTGTTTAAAGACATTTATATCAGCAGTGGGTTTCTTTCTGACAGCAAAAACAGCTGAATATTAGAATAAATGCAAACAAACAAGCAGTAAAAAGTATCAAGATTTTTTTTTCTTCCTAAAAAGTAGTCAATATTTTGTGAGCTGGTTTGAATTACACAGCTTTGGATCCAGTTTTCTGCTCAGGGCCTCCAGTCATTGGGTGAATGAATACAATTCCATAATCAACACCTAATTTAATCTACTGCAGTAAAAAGAGCCAAACCAGGGATTTGATGGAGCTGCAGGTAAAACTGGACATCCATGAGGAAAGAGGTCTGGAAATGGTTCAGTGAAAACATTTCCCCAAACATAAAACCACAGTTTACTGTATTAATGTTGTTTGTATTTGTTGTAAGTGCTTAACACTAACTTTACACCACTGCCCAGCAGTAAACAGCTTTTAAGCATCCATTTCTTAGGTGCCTAAGACTTTTGCACAGTACTGTATATATACTACATTTATTTTATATGTTTTTCTGGATCTTTTGAGATCAGTCTATTCTCTCAATGTGCACAGTAAGTAACAGTAAACATTTTAACCCTTTTATATTAAAGCTAAACATATGCACATTATGTAGACCGTGTTCGATCTTAGTATCAGAAATTGATCAGATTATGATTTAATATCAGTGTATTTGGACATTCCAGGTTTGGTCCTGTTCTTCAGTTTCAGAGCACTACACTGCTGCCAGGATTGTTGTAGGTGTAGTTTGCACATAAAACAACAGCAGAGTATTTATTACTGGTGGGAAAAATCATTTTATGCTTTAATATTCTTTTTTGGTATTCTTAAGGAAACAACTTTTTTGTCTATAGGCTGGCCATTACATAGAAGTAATTTATGACTAATTACTCTCCCCATAAGCATTTTTGCATAAATGCACCTATAAAATAAATAGCTAAATAAAAATGCTAAAATGAGAGTAATGAGCAGTAATAAATGTGCTGAATAAAAAAGGAGATAACTCCAATCCAGAAAACATTAATTAAAGAACCCACACCATAGAAAAGACAATATCCCTCACTTTGTTATTCCCTACAAAATGTACTCAATATAGATCATTTAACAGAATTTTACTAGATTATAGATCAGTGGGTCAGTGTGCAATATGTATTGGTTCTCTGTACCATTTAAGCTTTATACTAGATGTTGGAACATTGCTGTGAGGATTTGAGAGAATTATGGCATGTTTAGGATTCGTTCTGATCACAAATCCCACTCTAACAGATCCCAAGTTACTGGCACCATCACTCCAGAGTGGACTTTTCCACAGAGCAATGCTGGGGGCTTTATATTGCTCTAGCTGACCCTCATCATTGCCCATGGAGTCCATTGGTTGAAGCTTTTCTAGGCAGATACAAACTGTGTGTGTCGACACCTCTTTCAGAAACAGATGCCCTTAAAGGAGCACTTTGGTCAAACTAAGAAACATAACTATTGCTACATTCTCACTGGCATCCTACAATATATAGACAAAAGTATTGGAACAGACCTGTTTTTCAGGATTTGGGCTAGACCCAGTTTGGGGATGTATGACTGTACCCCAGGGCACAAAGCAAGCTCCATACAGACATGGTCGGGGAGTTCAGTGTGGAAGAACTTGACTGGCCGGGCACAGAGCCCTGAACTCAACCTCATCCAACACCTTTGGGATGAACTGGAACAGAGATTGCGAGTCAGGTCTTCTCATCCAACATCAGTGTCTGATTCTTAATTGCTCTATAGAAAGAAGGGGCAGAAATTCTCACAGAAACTCTTCCAAGAAGAGTGGAAGCTGTTATAGCCGCAAAGGGGGACCAACTCCATATTAAAATCTATGTATTTGAATGCAGTGGCATTAAAGACCATGTTGGTGTCAGGATCAAATATCCCAATACTTTTGTCCATATTGCTGTGCCACATGTATTCTTTGTGAATGCAGAAGGACGGCGGTTAGCTAATATTAAAGCTAGGAAGCTGAATATCTTAACACAGTCAGTTGTGTAACTGTAATAACTATATATGAAATCATGAATTCTGTCAAACCAGTGAGGTTTAGGAATATAATGCTTTGGTCAAACACTTATTTGCATCCTATAGCTGTGCTACATTTGTTCTACAGTGAGAAGTTTTTATTTTTCATTAGCTACTGAGGTGAAGCTTATGTTAGCACTAGGATGCTGGATATCATATTAAAGTATATTAAACTTATGTAATTATTTGACAAATTAATCTAGTTTCAGGTCAGGATGGCACTTAAAAGAAAATGAATTCCTTAATTAGAAGGAAGGTCCTGGATATTTAGCATGGAACAAAAATGTCACATTTAAATTCTCTGCAGAGGACATGCGCTCATTTTTTTATTTTGAAAAAGACGCAAAGCATGTTGTTTGACTGGGTCTGTTCAAACGTTTGCATACCATTGAACTTTTCAGTTAACCCTGTGGGCCTGAAATGACAACAGGCTGAGTTTTACTGGCAAACAAGGCGCATGCAAAGTGTTCTCTTCACAAATTTCGAATTCCTTAAATCTGTATATAAGATGTTCTGGTGGCTGTGGACCCAAGAGTGGTGCGGCGGGTAGCACTGTTGCCTTGCACTTCCAGGGTTGGAGGTTCGATCCAGGTCTTCTCATGGCGGCGTGGGTTTTTTCTTTTGGGTCTCTGGTTTCTCCCACAGCCCACAGACATGTGTGTCAGGTACACTGGGGATTCCAGTTGACCCTTGGTGTGAGTGTGTGAGTATGCTCTGAGGTGAGCTGGCATCCCATCCAGACTGAGTCCCTGCTTTATGCCCGGGGAAGACTCTGGGTACCTGTGACCCTATTAAGGGGTACCAGAATCTTCTGATTGCGTTTTTAACACAGATATGTTCTATTTACACGACCAATGTTAAAACAATGCTGTTTTCTTTGTGAATGCAGAAGGAAGGCAGTTATATTATCTACATTAATGCAGTCAGGTGTATAACTGTAGTGACTGTAAAGAGAGAATAGACTCTCAGAAATGACAAATAGCTACAGTTAGTAAAGTAGCTACCTATCTACATGCCTTACCTTGGTTGATCTCTTAGGCTGTACATGATTGACTGTAAGATAAAACCATAGATGCATTTAAAGCCAAATATTCTTTGCTAAAATAATTAACATTAAAGAGCTAACTGAAGTTTGATATTGTCTTAAGAGGTGGTTTGCAGTTAACATTCACAGAAAATGTTGCCATGGTTACGCATGGCTGTTTAATGCTAGTGTGTGCAGATAATTCCTTGCTGTGGTGCTACAGTATAGTAGGCCTCAAAGTGAGGGGTTTGGGAGCGGATACTAGAAGCCTCCCTCAACCCTTCTGTGAACCAGAATGCTTCTAAACAGGGCGGCCTGGTATGTATGGAGCCAGCGCCTGGGAGTCACTTTTGTTTCCAGAATGCTTTGTGAGTTTCCTGTGCTCCAAAGCAAAAAAAGCAAAATGAAGGAAACAAATCTAAAAGGCAAAAAAGGAATGAGGATCCAACATTTATTTGCCCTTGATCTTACAATAAAACCATTAACAATGTTAGCAAAAAAAAGACAAAAATTATATACAGAGACGGACAAACGAAAAGAAGAAGCTGATAAAAGCAGTGGTTTTTTTGTACACCCCTACGTCATAGTCGGAGATGTGGACATGGGAGAGTGCTGACGTGCTTTCAACTGGAGAAGAGAAAAGAAAAAGCCATTAAAAACCAGACTAAATCTAAAAATCATCCACTCTCCGAAGTCTCTGACTCTCAGCACAGCACTAGATACTTGCTTTTCTTTTTCAGGGGTAAAAACGGAGGAATGTAGAGCTTTTAAAAACAAACAGAAAAAAACTATTTTAAAGAGGCTTCACATTGTCCATTAACCGTCATTAATTTACCAATGACGATTCGTCAACTTGTTCGTCTGCCACCAATATCCAAGGAGTCAAGACGAGGGAAACGAAAAAATAAAATAAAAAACAAGAAGGGCTATGAGACCTTTACTCCAGGAAACCATTCCCGATCCATTCCAACAACATCCGCCGCATCATTTGGCCCGCCGCAGTCCTGATGTGTATGTTAAAAAAGGGGGGAGGCGTCCGAGCCTGGCCCCTGTTCACAGCTGCAGAGCTCCGGGGGAGAAGCTCTGGCAATAGAGGAGGAATGAGGAAACAGGCAGTGAACTTAGTGGCTGTATCGGCAAAACATGGAGCTTTATCATTGGCTCATCTTCTCTGTAGTAACTGCTGTAACTTCAGATAACGTGGCACAAGTCTCATATATATATATTTTTATATATTTCAATCTTAAAAAAAGGAAAAAGTAAAGAAAAACAAACAAAAAAAAGAAAGAAAGGGAAAACAGTCCAGGTGCAGTAGGGAAACAAGGTCACTCTGCAGCTGGCTCCTCGGTCGTGGTGGGTGCAGGCTCAGCAGGGGCAGCAGGGGTCTCCTCGGTTTTGGTGGTCTCTTCTGTGGGCGCGGCCTCCGCTGCGGGGGCGGGATCCTCTGCCTTAGGCTCCGCCTCTGCCTCCGGAGCTGGTGCCGCTGCCTCCTCCTCGGTCTCCTTGGTCTCCGCAGCTGGCTCAGCAGCCGGTTCCTCCTCTTTGGTCTCCTTGGCTGCGTGGCCGTTCTCCTCCACGGTGGGCGAAGCGGCCCCTTCCGCCGCCTCCTCGCTGGCCTTCTTGCTCTTCTTCAGTGAAATGCTCTTGAAATTGAAGGAGTTCTTGAAAGAGAATCTCTTTTTCTTCTTGGTGGCCTCCTTGGCCACCTCCCCATCTGCTTTAGGAGCCTCTCCCTCTGTGGCGGGCGCGGCCTCAATGGCGTCCCCAGCCTCTGTTGTCTCCTTAGCGACCTCGGCTGTCCCATTGCCATCGGCTGCTACAGCCTCTCCTTCTGGCTTAGCAGACACGTCCCCATTCGTTTTGACATGGCCATTCTCCTAAAATCAAAGAAAGATTGTTAGAAGATCATCATGCTAGTCACATTAGTGGTCAATAAGTGATCTGGACAGTAATATTAATAAAATATCAATTAGAAACCTAAAAATTTAACTGAAACACAAAGTTTTTCAGTCTTTTATCTGGACAGAGATTAGGCCTATTTCCAAACTACACAGCATTCCGAATGGCGATACTCCACTAAAAGGCGAATATGGCTCCGTCAATGGGAACAGATTTCCATTTCTCTTTCTCATATTCAAAAATATATGAAAAGTATACCAAAATATGAAAAGTAGTCCCTGGATAATACACCATAAAGTAAAAAACAATGATAAAAACAAACTTGTTTGGATTGAAAAACGTATTTGTGTTCAATGAACTGAATGAGTGTGTCAAAAAAAACCTGACCGTATCTATTAATGTTCAGTCTATCGCACAGTAAAATGAACCTCACAGATGTAAAGTTCAGATATGCCTCAGGCAGCAGTCAGGTATGCATGATGTGAATGATGTGTGCTGCGGTATAACTGCTCAAGTGTGGTATTCAATAAAACTATTGTATTGTGCTTACTGATAAAGCTAGACAGGCTGGAACATATTGCATTCTGTAAAAATGAATTCATTTTCAAATAACTTTTATTTGGTGATGCAACTGTTTAATTCTGAGGTAAAAATGTTGATAACTTTCGATCAGTGACACTTTTTTCTGGCATGTAAGTATTTAAATATATATTTCATAAATAAATATGAATTGTTGATGATAGAAACACATAATCACTGTACATACATACACATCTAGAGATATACAAGTCAACATACGTGTATACACACACTTAATTTTGCAGTTCATAGTTTGGCCGCGGGGTGCGCTGTATCTACATTTTAGCGTGCGCCGCTGCGATTGCACTATTTGGACAAAAGGCGGCGCTGCGGATCTGCGCAGATTCTCCGCGGGAGGAAACAAAGAGGACGACGTCGATGAGACCCGTTCTTTCTTTAACAACTTACGCCCAAAAAATAGAGCCAAATTGGTGCTCCATCATCCTAGATAGCGTTTTTTTCCCCCAGAGAAATGGTCTAGTCTGCGCAAATTCAGTCCCACAGCGGATTTAACCGGGGAAGCCGCACCAGACAGTGCGATCAGTGCAGTTCAGACCCACACCACCTGCACCGAGAACAAAAGAGCGCACACCACGCGCGCACAGCTCGGCGCAAGATGCGCAAAAACAGACGTGTTTTTTCGCCTGCCTGTAGCTGTTAGTCTTTGTGTGTGGGTGCCCCTCCGCACCCCCCTTCATTTGCATGCTTTGCGCTCTTTTGTTCTGAAAGCTGGGTTGCCAGTTTCAGCGCCAACACAAACCACGACGGAAATTTCATTCGTGGGTAAAAACAATGTTCAACTAAATATATTTTAACCTCGATTTTTAACCTCCATCTCCCCATACATAAACCCCCAAAGTCTTCAAGCCCAGATCCACCAGTTTATAAATCGCGAGATCAGCCAGGCTGCACTTAATATAATTCAAACTGAAATTCTTGAGAGCATCAAAGTATCTTGATGAGGGTTCCTCTAGGAGAAACCCAGTGTGCTCGCAAACCCCATTGACCAGACACAGCGAGGGGGGAGAGAAAGAAAGAGAATGAGAGAGAAAGAGAGGGGGGAGGAAAACAGCGCTGGTTGGGACCTGAATGAAAAGGCAATAAAAATAATAAAATGAAAAAAATTAAACATACCTGGCCATTGGCTTTAGCTGCTGCAGTCTCAACCTCAACCCCGCCCTTAGACGCTTGAGAACCCATCTTCGTTTGTCTCCTCAATAAAACCCAAATTCACGGAGGAAAAGAAGAAAGAGAAATGAAAGGTGTTCGGCAAAAAAAATGAACCCCCTCCAAAAATGGCTCAGAATTTACAGCTACAGTATTTTTTTTCTCCTTAATAATGCAAGGAATTAGATTTAGATCAGAAAGTTGTAGAATCACATCCACACGACTCCACGGTGAGAGCAGTGTGAGGGTAGGGGAGATGCTGCTCTGTGTATTTGTGAAGCCCAAGCCCCGCCCACCCCGTTAGACTGGAAGTCGAGGGTCCTGGGGGAGGACTGTTTAGTAGCCAGGGGGCGGGGCTTGTTCAGATTACTATTCAGTCCTAGACGAAGTGGGCGCGTTCCATCACAATGGACGGGGCTTAAGCACAAGGGGGAGGGGCTTTTTACAATTTCCATCAACATTGAAGTTAGCCTTAACCTTTATGGAGCTACTAAAAACAAAGACTCCTTGGACAAAAGTATTGGGACGCCTGACCATTGTTATACTATTATACTGTTGTACTGTGTTTATTGGTTATAATATCCATACTGTTCATACTATTGGCACAATTCTTAACCCCCAAAGAATCCATACTTAAGCTGCTATTTATACTTGGTTATCCTATTACACTGTGTATACTGGGTATTACCTATACCTACGTACTGTTTGTAGAATTCATAAAGAACATACAAACCTTTGAAAATGTACGCTCAAGCTGCTGTTTACATTTGTTTCATACTGTTTTATACTGTTATACTGTTTACACTAGCGATACTGGCTATACTGGTTATACATTTTTTCAACAGATGTTTTATTTTACTTGTATTTATTTGATTACACCAACATGTACGTTTAGTTACATTACATTCAAATACATAGACTTTAATTTGGAGTTGGTCCCCCCCACTGTGTGCTGTGGTGTGTTCACGTATGACAGAATGGTGACTTTCACTTCACGTCACTTTTTGCACCTATTACAGCTTCCACTCTTCTTGGTAGACTTTAAACAAGATCTTGGAGTGTTTCTGTAGGAATATGTGTCCATTCATTCTGTAGAGCATGATGCTGGACGAGAAGGCCTGGCTTGCAGTCTCCATTTAAGTTCATCCCAAAGGTACTGGATGGGGTTGAGGTCAGGGCTCTTCCACAATGAACTCGTCCAGCCATGTCTGTTCTGTATGGAACTTGCTTTGTTCACTGGGGCACAATCGTGCTGGAATAGAAAAGGGTCTTCGCCATGTGTTGGAAGCATGCCATTGTCCAAAATGTCTTGGTCTGCTAATGCATTAAGATGGGAGTAGGGGGCCTAAGCCAAATAGATGTGTCCCAATACTTTTGTCCATACAGTGTATTCATAGCTTTTAATATTATGGTGAATGAACTATTCATTAAAAATGTGCTTATTGGCTAATAAAAAGTTTAGAAATGTGCTTTTAAGAATAGCTTGCAGCCTAGCTCAGAACAGTCTACTGTGCTAAGTTAGCATTGCTAAAAGAGCAAATTCTGAACAAAACCTAGAATTTATCTGAAAACGCTAAACACTACAACGAAACATTCCTCCTGAGTGTGAGGTGTAAAGTGTCCATTTGTTATTCGCAAACACAAAACGGCACAGTGTGAACAACACAAAATTGTTCTCTGCTTTTAATGCATTTAGTGGGCAGCCGTAGCGGGTGGCGGTAGCTCAGTGGGTAGGATACTTGCCTCCGGTCCAAGAGGTCGCAGGTTCGAATCCTACCTCCATCACCACCACTGGGTCCCTGAGCAAGACCCTTAACCCCAAGTTGCTCCAGGGAGACTGTCCCCTGTAGTTAGGGAAT
>JBBPCW010000147.1:18868556-18882059 GCA_037974425.1 Phenacogrammus interruptus
CCTTACGAAAATTAACCATGGTTTACTATGATTAAATAACCATGGTTTTCATGTTTTTTTGGGTAACTATGAAGTGGAATATGTATATGTCAATTATGGTAGAACCACAAGTACCAATAAGTGCTATGGATAGTACCAAAGTACCATGGGGTACCATAGTAAAACTATGGTTAATGCATAAAAACCATAGTGAATTTTCGTAAGGGCTATTCTGGTCATGTGGGAATAGAAAACATTACTCCCTAAACGGTGTCCACAAAGCTGGAAACATGGTGTTGTCTTGGTATGCTGAAGCCATAAGATTGCCCTTCACTGGGTGCTAAGGTGCCTAACCAAAACCCTTAAAACAGGCCCAGATGTCCCAAAACGTTTGTCCATACAGTGTATCTTGACAATGAAAGGAAATTGTACAAGTGCAGACCTGTCTTAAAATATTTTTATCATGCTTTTTCTCCACTGAGCCATGGTTTTGCTGGGGTGTTTATGTTAGTCTCTAAAGTCTCTCTGGATTTCTTCACCACCTTGAGAGGGGTACAAATTTGTTTAATGGATGCTGGTATGGTAGTGAGAGAAAACAATGATCCAAAAGGACAAAATCACCAAAAGGATACAAATGTTAGAACAATAAGGCTGAGGAATGCAGTGCTGTTGTGCAGAGTATTACATAGTGGGACAAACATGAAATGCTAGTTTAAGGCCAGAACATCCCTATAATAACCCCATGCAGAGGGCTGTTGCTCACTGTGACTTTTATCATAATGAGAAATGCAGAAAGGGTTATAGGAGGCTATTAAATAGCTCCTGCAGACACTGAACAAATATTTCCCTGCTCTTGTTGAAGAGCACTGTTCTCCGTCTCATCCTGAAATGAAGACTGGAAGTGGTTGTGTAACTGGGACCTCCATGAGTTATCATAGCGCTCCATTTAAGGGCAATGGAAAAATGGACAGCTCAACAAATAAACCCTTTTAATAGGGGCCAATCCTGCCATCACATTATCTCAGCACCAAAGGATGTGTGTGTGTCCGTCCCTGCATGTGTGTGTGTGGCCCCTCTCTTAGTCAGTCTCCAGACTTTCCATGACCTGGTCGCTATGGCATGTGCTTTATCTGAAGGGATTGAGGAGTTTATCTGTAAACTGCTCGGGGGTCATTGCGTCGCTGGAGAGGTCAAACCAGAGTCCCACAATTCTACACCGATGGGTGCTTGCTCTCCCGTTTTTCTTACTAAAGCCTAAGCCAAGGTGAAAAGCAAAAAACCCATCTCATGATTAAAAAACATCCACCTCTTTAAAAATGACCAGTGCTCCATCCCTAAGTTACCATACATAGTGTAACAGCAAGTGCATGACTGACACTAGGCTGCATATTTTGACCGGTTAGTTGCAGCACTATGATGATGAATAGTATGATGATAAAATCATCAGTGATTTTCAATCGTTCTGGGTATTTCATACCATGGGCCTTGACCTTCTCTGGTGGCTCATACTGTTGGGATGAGTGGAACACATTAATGCCCACCAGGCTAAAAGTAGGCTAAGCATAGTTAGAGCAAATAATGAATACAAAATGAGGGCAGTGTGTCTCATTTCACCCTAAAAAATCTCAAACACTACTGAAAGTAAACATAGTGAAATGGTCTTTATGCTTCTCACTTCTGGAACAAACTGCCCATCAATATCGGTTTAGCACCAACATTTGCACCACTGGGGGCCTAGTGTTTAGGGAGTTGCCCCTGTAATCAGTAGGTTGGGGGTTTGAATCCCAGGGCTGCTAGTGGTACCCCTGAGGTACCCTTGAGCAAGTTACCGCCCCCCACTTTTCGGGTGCCCCCCCGTTGGTGGCAGCCCCCTGCTTCACTTGTGAATGGGTTAAATGCAGAGAAATAATATCACACTGCATGCTGTGATGTGTTCACATGTGACTATAAGGGGCCACTTTATTTTATTCTATTTCTGTAAAACACACTGAACGACTTTTTGTGTATGATAATGTGCTATATAAATAAACTTGACATCACTTGACCACAATCACTACCTCTTTAATTAGATCCTGGTGTGATAAACGTGTGAGCCCTTGTCCTAGATTATGCAGAGGGCATGCATACAATAACAGTACTTTTCATTTGCTTTCTTGCTCAAGTTTAATACATTCTTTATCCCTTTATGAAAAAGCAATAGATTAATAGCATCATAATCTAAAAACACAGCAGAATCCTATCATTATTCCTGCAGCAATACTATAGTTTACTGCACACATAACTATAACACAAGAAGTACTACAAGTACATCAAAGAGATATATTATGCATCAATACTCTTATACAGCACTATTAAAATCTTCATCTCTTTTGTACTGCTCTTTTTTTGCCAGCTCGATTCTGTCTGCCTCGATTCTTCCACAGCTTGGTTGAAAAGTGCAGAATTCATTCCCACTTATCAGTCGCTCCTTTGTCTATTCATCTCTGCCATTTCCTCTTGGCATATCAGATGTGTCTCGTGTTTGGCCACCAGAAGCGGAGCAAAGCAGTACACGTAGAGGCCCAAAGCAGAGCCACTGCAAACACGCACGTTCAGGACTAAGCAAAGCCATTTGTTTGCAGTGCCGTGACCTGGCCACAAATAAAGAACGGGAGACAATGACCAGAGGCAATACGTGACAGAAAGCACACTCCAGGGCCGCTCGGCATTGAAGAATGCTGCTGGTACACTGTCATGCAAGTTTGATCTCATTGTTTTCATTGTTATTAAGCCAGTCTTGTTCCAGATAACGCATAAAATGATTCTGATATCAGTCTGGTACTATACAAGTTTTTAATTATTAGTAGGAAGCAATATCCTGTTGGACATGTCTAGATTATAAGCATTTGTTTCCATGAAAACCTTCACAATGAAATGAGGGTTACGTTAACACAGTCACAGTTTGGGTAAAACAAATATGAGTCTCATAACAATAATAATAGAATATCAACAACAGATTACGGAGCTGTATTTCTATTTCACTTTTATTTATTTAACTAAATCATTAGACCCTTTCTGAAGGGCCGAAAGGCCTCGAGGGTTCCTCCTTTTGGTGCCATGAATATCAAAATGCAGAATACAAAAAAGATACACACACTCATCTACAGCAATGTTCATTTCTGCTAGAGTACCTGTAGGATTTTAGTAGTATTTTAGTGCCATTGCATTAACATGGTTTGGCCGTTCTAGATTAAATACAGATTTGAAGCTCATGAAAGACATTCCATGTAGTATCTGAAGC
The DNA here is from genome assembly GCA_037974425.1 of Phenacogrammus interruptus. Taxonomy (NCBI): domain Eukaryota; kingdom Metazoa; phylum Chordata; class Actinopteri; order Characiformes; family Alestidae; genus Phenacogrammus; species Phenacogrammus interruptus. Next base: position 18,871,816 of record JBBPCW010000147.1, read on the forward strand.
TTATAGTAGACACATTAACACATGTTTTACTAGTGCGCGGCATTTCATTAGTGAATATTTTAGTAAAGAGTCACCAGTGCCACAAAACCACGGGTTAATCCGCGCTCGTGTTAACAGTCAGTGACATTTCTAGAACTTCCAGGCAACCTAGAGCAGTGGTTTCCCTCACAAAGGTGATCCCACTTACTGGGAATCAAAATGTGATTGGTTGATTCTCAAGCTGCTTCCTAAATATGTTGGTTGTTATTCTGATACATTAGGTCTTCACTGCAGAGCTTGAAGGCCTAAAGAATGGGAGAACCCACTTAGCTACATCTACCCAGAGAGAAACGTATCTGAGTGGATACATTTGCACTGGGCATTAAGACCCTATTGTTTCTGACCAAACCGTAATATGAAGACTAGCTATTAAATGTCATTTTTAGTTCAAAGAGATCGTTATTCCTTCTCTGGAGGCCTGGAAGTCCCAGAAGGATCTCCACTGAAGGAACTGAATCAAAATGTGTGTGTGTATGAGAGAGAAACTGACCACCATTATGAGTGAAAATGTACATGACTCTGTGTGTGTATGTGTGAGTGTGATTCTTAAAATGCTTTTGTGACCTTGTAGAGTCATGTATGTATGTATGTGTGTGCGTGTGTGTGTGTGTGTGTGTGTGTGTGTGTGTGTTGGATAACAAGAGGGAGGAAGGGCTCGGGGGAGTAAGAAAGGAATGGTACAGAGAATATTTTTCTTTTGGCCTCAGACTGTAGTTTATTTTAAAAGGCGGCTATTGATAGCGCTTTAATGAGACTTTATTGGAAAGAATCCGGCTGGATTTTTTTTTTTTTGTTTTCGTTTTTTTTGTTGAGGTTCTTGCCACCTTTGACCTCTACTTTTTCGGGAGAGGAGAGGAGGGATGAATCGTGTGCGAGAAGAGCCATTCCGCATTTCCTAATCTGCATGCCGATCTCCAGTTTTCCATTTCTGGAGCTACTTCATGTTCGTGATGTTGCACCAGTTTAATTTGGCCTCTCTCACAAGAGACTAACATACAGGAGATATTTTAATATCATGGGTCTTCGCAGTGAGTGCAAGTTTTTCCACCACGTTCTAGAGGATTAACCAAGGACGCCTATTTATATCAATGATGGTGGATGGAAGAGGGTCAGCAGTCAGATTCGCACATTAATGTATTGAAACATGGATACAAGTATTAATCAGAGACTCGGTTATCAAAGTAACAAAAGTTGTCTTCCTATAACATCTAACATCTCATTGCAAGTATACAAAATACACCATGGGAGGTCATGCATTACAGTAGGTTTCCAATGGATATGGAATTGTTATGCAGGGTTTGATATCTACTTCATTCACATTAATTTATAACACTATTATTCGAATGTTGCCAAGCCAGTCAGATTTTGGAGCCGAGACTGTCTGTTGATTGCTAAAATTACAGTGATTGCTAAAATAACTTCTTTTTGTAACTTCCAAAGTACATGTTTCTAACCAAATCTCTCCTTATCTACATCAGCAGTACCTGCATAACCAGAGCCTAAATAAGCAGCTGCTTTCCTCAGTGCCCAGAGAGATCTCTTTTCTTCTTACACTTGTGGAAAAATGTATTTTACACTACACTATTTTAACACTTATATACAGGCATGCATTTCTTTTTTGGTCACAACAGAAATTGTTATCAAAAGTTATTCTGCCTGACCTATGCATGTACAACAATCTGACGTAACACTGAATATCTTTAGGGAACATCTCTATAAAGAGCTGGTGATAAAGTGTATCAGAGAAGGAGAGGTCAAAGGTACAGACTGGTTTTTTGTGTGTGTTTGTGTGTATGTGCTTGGTGGGAGAAGGACAAGGGATGGAATGAGAAACACATTAGGTCATATATATATATATATATATTAAACATATTATTATATAATGTTATATGTGTATAAGCAATATACATATTACAGCTGTATTATTACAAATCAGTGTGTGTTGCGTTTATGTCCCTGACACCTATAGGAGATGGCATTACTTCTGCGAAGAGGGTGCTGCTGTGTGTGTGAGGATGGAAGAGGGTGAGAGAGTGTGAATTCAATTGACAGGCCCAAAAGTGTAAGCAAGTGTGTGTGTGTGTGTGTGTGTATGTGTGTGAGTGTGTGAGTGTGTGGAGTGGTTCAAAGTGTGCTGACAGACAAGGATCAGTGGCAGATTGTTTCCAGTGGAAAGAATTCTAGGAATGAGACAGAAGAGCTATCAGTGACTGAGCACTATGACCCTGACAATAATTTAAAACACACACACACACACACACACACACTCTCTCTCTCTCTCTCTCTCTCTCTCTCTCTCTCTCTCTCTCTCTCTCTCTCTATGTGCATGTGGCTTAAAACACACAAACAGCTCACAACACCTTTGCACACAAACGTTTTTTTACGCAGTTGCTGGTTTTCTTTTTATCTGGCCGTGCATTTCACCATGATTGCCAAAAGCCCACTACTGCATACATCATTTACACTTTCCGTTGTCCCGTCCTGATATAGACTCTCATTGTAAAGAGCCAATCACCTGATTTTGACCACACCTGTTGACCCGTTTGCTCTGATGACCTCACCGGTTGCCTTAGTGAGCTGTAACATTGTCCACTGTATATATAACTGCTGCAGGTGGCAATTTTCCAGGAAGTGTCTGACAAGAGCCTCTATCGAGGTGGAATGTCAGCTTACTCTTTCCAGGAAGTAACCTGAAGACCTTGGCAGGGAACCATGTCCTCAGTTAATCTCCCAACAATGGATCCATGATCCATCTCTTAAAACTCTTATGTACTCATGAGCAAATTAGGAGGACCCCTGCATATCCAAGCACCGCTGTCAACCTTAAACTCAGAGCACAGAATCCCATCACTCTCCCCAATGCTTGCTTAGAGTACTGAACCTGTCCATTATTGTCTGAGGTTTCTATAATGTTCTTACCCCTTCACTTGGGTTCCTTTAGATTTTTATTGCTTAGACTAGAACAGTGGACCTAGAGATCGACTTTCCTGTGTTTAGCTCCCACCTGGATCTAACATGCTGCTTCATCCCTGTTACTTAACACTCCAGCTATCAGGGGGTTCTGTATCAGCGAATTAGCCAGTGCAGGTGTTACAGATTGTAGATCTCCAAGACCAGGATTGGCAACTACTGGCCTAAAAAATTATAAAGCATGTCGAATTTTGTCTCCCGCTCACAATGTTTTATTTCTATACAATTTCCAGTTGTCTCGGGTTCCCTGAAGACCAATTTAGGGAACTGAAACATGTTCACTTATGGCACTGCCCTCTGGCATCGTTATTTTAATAATGTGGAACCATCGGTTTGAAGTCATAAGTTTGAGCACCCACAGTCAAATGACATGTTTTGCTGAAATTTAAATGTTACAATGTTATTCCTTTATGTTTAATCTATTAATAAAATTTTTGCACATAGCATTTTTTGTTTTCCCAATATGTTATATTCAGCCAGAACTTGAACTGTGCATTAAAAGTATTTTCTCTGTAGAGGAAAAATCAACAAATGATTACGTTATACATGTGACTATATTTTTTCTCAAATAAATAGCAACTTCATGAATTACCGACCAGGGTCATCTCCATGCTATTGAAGGGAATTTTTCCTGTTCGACAGTTTAAGGCCTGCAAAGCTTGACTGTAGAAAATGGTGGCTCAAACCTTCTGTACCCATCCTTCGGTCAAATGCTTTATGAGCAACAGAGGTGAGAACATGAGAAAATGTCAGCTTGCTACTTCTGGAGAGGATGTTTACACAGCTCAAGATGAGTTTAGGAAGACAGGAAGATGTGGTTAGTGCAACTAAATACAGTATGCCTTCAGATACTGCACAGAGAGAACACACACATGAACGCATGCAGTGTTTTGCAGGAAGTTGCACCACGCTGCTTTAAAACCTCTCGAACAAGGGAAGTGAAACCGAAAGAGAGTTTCAGAGACATGTATGCTTCCTGAAAGACACATGCTCAAGAGAAGAAAAAGAAAAAATAGCCCACTGTAGCCCCCAAATGTGCGATCTTCGCCTACCTACATCACCAACCTTAGCTTTGTATTCTACTGAGATAGGTTTTCTTCATTCATTTCCTACTGTTTAGGATAAAACGAAAGGCAACAAAGCAACTAGGGCCGTCACTTGGCCAGGGCTGTAGCCGTAATGTAGTTTATAACCAGGCCCAAACCTGGAAATGGTAACACTGACCATCCAGGTGCACTTTGTAGTAGACATTTACAGGCTGTAGTCTGTCTGTATCTCAGCACTGGAGTTTTTAAACACTTGACACTTCTAGCCATTTAGTCCACCCTGCACATATAGTTACTGATAATAGTTTATTTGATGCTGCACAGTTTGTGGTGGTCCACCCTCTGGTATTTTTGCCTGGTGGACTCATGCATAGTAGTGCATCAGACGTTTTTATAGAGGATCTATAGGGTTGGGGTTGCTAATGACATACGAATATTCTAATGACTTACTTATTTTCATTCAAAGTGTTCAAAGTATACTTTAGGTAAGGATTATAGCTTAAAGCTTTTTTAGTGAAATGTTTTCTCCAATTTAGTTGTGTCCAATTCTACCTGCTTATAATCAAAATACCACGATTTTGAATGCAGCATTACAGAATTCAACGCAAATTACTGTGTCCGATAAACTATCAGTCACACTGGCACTGCACCAGGTGATTGGGGGAGAGGGAGAGCCACATATTGTAGCAAACCCCCCAAGAAGTAGTTTATTTTGAAACATGCTCAAAAGGGGGTCTTTCCCCCATATTTTACCATATCTTTTTACCATATCATTTGTGATTACAATGTTAAGACAGTGTAAATCTGAGGTGGATTTATGCACGGAATGTATATAAAATGTGTCAGCACTCGTTTTTGAAGAAATACTCAGAGGTGTCCAAACTTTTGGATGGTACTAGCTGTTTACACCTGGTATTCAGTCCTTCACAAATACAAGGAAAGGAAAGCAGTCAGACTCAGTAAATTATGTTCAAAAATGTTTATTTACAGCCTCTGCCCATCACAGAGAAAAGTGGTAATGAGAAAAAAAACAAACAAAAACCAAGACAGAAAAAAATGGCAGCTATTCTCCCTGAGCTGTACACAAATACAGAGCGAACAAATCTACAGGTGGCTCACAGAGAGGGGAGGTGATCCTCGACGTTGAAACATATGCCCACACACACCCACATACGCACAAAGTCGACTTACATGAAACCCTCTATACATAGTCAAGGATGCTGAACAAAACACAGATAAAGGCGGCCGGACGTCCCGTCTCAATATGTCAATATACAAGGTGCTCAGTGTTAAGGTGACCTTTCAGGACCTTTCCACCAAGGGAAAAGGATGACTTAATGGAAAAAAGGCAGTGACAAGTAGGTTCTCAATGCATCAAATAATCCCTAAATGACACGTCAGTGGACGCAGGAAGACTTAAATCAATCTCTAGACAAATACAGGTCAGCTAATGGTCGGCTTTGCAATGTTAATATGAAAGGGAAGCGTTTTGATGAAAGAAAAGGCTTTAAATGGCATTATTGTTTATCTCCATGTGTCCAATTGCTCACTTTCCAACAAGAAAACTGGTCTGTACAAAGACATGCACACGATAAATTGTGGATATTCACAGTGAAATGCATACAAATACTATTTACATACAGTATTAGGTGAGAGGGGGAGAGGAAAGAAAGACTGGGGTAGGTTAAGCTAAATGATTGAACAACTTCCAACACTATCTAGATCTTTGATGCTAAACGTGCCAAAACAAAAGTGCCTGTTCTAACGCACCAGCTGGCTTTCTTCAAGTGATAAACTCAGACTCTGTGATCCCACTAGTGCTCCACAACTTTCCACCATTTATACTTTCTCTTGCGTGTCCAATACATCACCTTCTAAAAGGCCTTCGATTAGAAACTGGAGTAGCCTCCAATTTATCAAAAAAAAAACAAAACACTTCAACCAAAAAGGTAAAAAAGAAAAAGAAAGAAAACACTGGTTCAAGTCCAAGATTTTCCCACCAAAGGTGTAGGTGGATCAGTGGTGGCCTTCGTGCTTGTTTTTGGTTCATCTGATGGTCAGGAAAGGTTCTGGGACAACATTGGACAGAAAAGTCCAGACCTCCACAGTCGCTATAACATATCTGCATGTATAGAGCTGTGTGTGTGTATATGTGAGAAAGTGACAGAACACGATGGTAGGCATGTAAACATGGGGGGGGAGGTTCTATGTGGGGGAAGGGATTTGACGTACTGAGGATGGATGCAATGTAGGTTTCATCACATTTAGTGAACAAATGGGCCATATTTGTAAAGGAGTGCTTGCTAGTCCTTCAGCTTAGCACCAAGTGTGAGATCCGAGGAGCCGACAGAGAGAAAAACGATCCTAGATCTAGATGAATTCAAATCAGTATGCGTGTGTGTTTTGTGTGTGGAAAGCAGTTCCGTTCCAGTCCTTTCTAGCGCTGAGAATTCTGCACTTGTTCTCTTGGTGCGTTCCCATTGCTCTCCTCTTCATCCTCTTCGTCGTCGTCCTCTTCACTGACGATGAACTCCTCTGGGGGCCAGCGCAGCTCTCCGCTCTCCACCTCTCCGTCTGTGGGCTCCACCACGATGGATGGCAGGCGGTCCTTCAGCTTACAGCAACGCTCAAAATCTGAAGGATCCGGGAAGATCTGGATGGGAAAGAAGGAAGTTTGGGCTTGGTTATTAAAAGAATGGATCAGTAACATATTTACAAAATCATCACCTTATACAGTTGATCACGGTCATGTTTTAACATGCGGAGACATGTTTAATCACACACATACACAAACACCCCACGTTTTCTCCCCTGGTTCTCTCATTCTTGGCCTGAGGAAGACAAATAATGCCCAAATGCTCCATTTGCCAGAGACAGGGATCAAGAATATTTTTAGACGCACATGTTTCAGTGACAGATCGGCCAAGAGGCTGAGAGAAAGGCACAGAGAAAGAGGAAAAGGGAAAAGAAAGAATACTCAGGTCAGAGGAGAGCACGCACACAAAAATCCCTCTCATCAAATGTCCTTATCTGGGAAAATGGTGCAAGACAGGTGGAGGATAAAGAGAAAAACAGAAAGAGAGGAGCAATAGAATGAAATTAAAAGAAAAAGAAAAGGAGAAAAAAAAAAAACAAAAGAAAGGAAAAATACAGGAGCTATAACCCTTTTAAGGAAAAAAAAAAAGAAAGTAAGAAAGAAAGAGAGGCTGAAAAGAACGAAAGAGGGGGATAAGCAAGTAAAAGAGAGAGGTGCCGACAAAGGCAGAAAGAAAGAACAGAGGGAGAGAAGGTGAGATGCAGTACAGAGTGCTGCAGGAAGCAGTATGCATTGCTGTGTGTGACAATCTGGCACAACACGCAGCAGAAGTTGATTAAAAATCCCCCCTAACCCAACTCAAAGGAGGCACAGACCCAGCTGTGGTGTTAGCGGCTACAAGCTGCAAGGAGGCATGTGACTGGGACAACGCACTGCATGTCTCCTGCGTGCACGAGTGGACTGAAAGGAGGACTGCTGGGGGACATCCAAAGTGGAGTCCACCAAGGGCAAAATGTTTGTGTGTGATATGACCCATAAATAAAAAAACCAAAAAGTTGAAAAGCTATACTGAAAACAAAACAAGGCCACCAGACGATAAACACAAGTCACATACACGACTCAAATGTAGAGTCTGTGTATACACTGTACATCCATTAGGAAAGCACTCGGATTTAAACAGGCATGCTAGCCTAAATGACAAAATGTAATCATTGCTACATATGCTATAAACACACTTACTCTCCTACTATAGCGGACCCACTACAGTCTCGAGAGTGAGATTTTCTGGGTAAAGATTAGGAAATGCCCTCTTACGATGATGTATCTTGAAGGTAGGAGGACCCTTTGCAAAACTACAAGGGCTTCAGGGTAGCTGGTGGCCTGGTGGTTAGAGAATTGTCTTTGTGATCAGAAGGTCATGGGTTTGAATCCTAACACTGCTAGTGGCACCTCTGAGGTACCCTTGAGCAAGGTACCATCCTCACACACCGCTCCCCAGGCACTGTGTTCCTGGTTGTCCCCTGCTTCACTTACTCAACATCACTTTACACTTCAGAGGGGACATATGATGCTGGGCCATTTCTGCTAGCTGGCTAATCCTTTAACTTTACTGCTAGGAAGCTAATCGTCACATATGTATACGTTACCTTCAACACTGTAGCTATACTAGCAATCAGGGTTTCTTTACTGGAAGGAATTATTAAAGGAGTGGGAAAAATCAGATTTTTGCATACTTTCTATTTACCCTGGTTGTAGTAGGGGTAGTATATACAGTAGGAGTAGAGGTACGAGACTAAGTCATATTGTTTCCATAAAATACATTATCAAAACTTAACTTGCTCAAACCGTATCTAGTTCATTAAAGCGGAACCGATTTGTAAATGTGGTTTAGGACACAGTATGACCTATGCCATCATTTCTGTGTATGTTTTTATGTATGATGTTCTTTGCCACAAATACGGATTATAAATCAGCACTTCTGCTGCTGAGGTGGTTTGTGAAATCAGACCCTGTTGTCTTAAAAGGCTTCCTACAGTGTTTAGCTACATGATTTTTGCTCACAGTTAATAATACTGCATTCTTAACCACATATTTACATAAACTTGTAGTGTTTTGACTATTGACTTGTAGTGTTTGTTAGCAAAATTTTATTGCTTCAGGGAAGCAAAACCTATCTCGGCTGATGAACTATATCTGGGGTTAGTGGAAAATATTGTAAATTTGAAGGTTGACTAAGCTATTCGTTTAATGATTGTTTAAACATAATGCATGCTGGGCATCATAGTAAGAAAACAATGATGGATGAAAGCACAAATGTTATACAAAATCATGTCTTCTGTCAATATTGCAGGACAAGAATATTGAGATTAAATGTGAATTTTAAACTGGAATGCCCATTTCAAGTGCACCTTTACATATTTGAGTGTCCAACCAATTCATCACCTCGACTGGGAAGCCCAGTACCTATATAGCGTATTTACATTTACGCTTTTTGGCAGACACCCTTATCCAGAGCGACTTGCAATCATTAGTTACAGGGACAGCTATGCTGGAGCAACTGAGGGTTAAGCGTCTTGCTCAAGGACACAATGGTAGAAAATTTGCTTTCAACCGGGAACTGTGTGTTCATCAGGTTCACAGGCAAGTATTTTACCCGCTAGACTAATACCACCCCTTATTGTAAAATGCTGCTGGTTTACTGTAGTATACTAGACTATTAAATAGTCATTTAACAGGCACCGTTATAAGGCTCTAACAAAATTAGCTTATTTGGGCATTTACCAAGGGCATTTAGATACAGAGGGGCACGACATCTCAATCCTTGCTCTTTTAGGTCTAAGCTGGGTTAGACTTTCAGTAACTATTGCACTACAGCTTGAGCTGGTCAACACACTTCATGGCCCAGACTTTGTACTGGTACTCTCACACACAAGGAGAGACTGCCATGAGGGAGTCACACAGATACATACACAAAATTAAGCACTTAATTCCTATAATGAAGTGTTATTTTACTTCCATAAACAGAGGGGGAACTTGGATTAGGGGGTAGATAAAAAGTACTACTACTTCTCTTTCCTTATCAGTATAATCAGTAGTCCCAATACTTTCCCTGGGCTGCATCTTTACAGGCCTGACGATTAATCTCAATCCAACGGCAAAAAAAATGAAAGGAATGGAACACACACAGTCTGCGTCTTTAAATAGCTCTCCTTCGAGGGCCTGAAATATTCTTGTTTGCGTATCTCGGCCCAGCAGACTATTGCGGGAAGGTTAGCAAAATAAACCCCTGGAATGAAGCGAGTGCTGAAAGGAACGAGGGAGCGGAGCGGCTTAAAAAAAAAGATCCCAGAGGAGCGCAGCTGGAAGTTCAGGCCACCCAGCCTCTCCGTGTTCCTCCCTGGGACCCATTGAAAAGCAGTCTGTGAGATAAGAGAAAGAGCAGTCTGGGTAATATGCTGATGAGATAGAAGCATGTAGTCTTGCGCTGGGGATTCGTTCCAAACTTCGAAAGTCACAAAGCTGAAAAAAGATCACGACAAGGCAGGTCTTTCACTAATCAGATAAACTGCTCTCTAATGTGGGTGGAGGTAGCTCAGTGGGTAGGATACTTGCCTCTGGACCATAAGGTCACAGGTTTGAATCCTACCTTCAGC
>JBBPCW010000147.1:18891951-18904157 GCA_037974425.1 Phenacogrammus interruptus
AAAAAGAGCTTTACCATGAAACCATGGGGCAATGGTGTCACTGTTTCTTTCATATCCAGCACGCTTTGGTTTCTGGTCTTCACAGAACCACAATATCACAGACTCCCGCGAGCTGGGATGAGGAGAACGCACCCAGGCAGGGCTAGAGAGAGAGAGAGAGAGAGAGAGAGAGCAAGAGCGAGAGCGAGAGCGCGAGAGCGCGAGAGAGCGAGAGAGCGAGAGAGCGCAATGACGTGTCACAGGACACACTGGCAGGGTAAATGTATAAATGAATTGCACTAAATATGAGTACATTCTAGAAGAAAATGCGACACAGTCAGTCAAAAAAAAAAAAGGATCGCTCCTACAATATTGTAGTGCTCAAAAAGATACCTCAAAATCCACCATGAACTAGACCCTGATAAGCAAACTGAGGCTTTAGTAGTGGCCCTAACAGGCTCCTTTTTAAACGTTATTAAAACTCTTTGAAAAGGGCATGCATGAAAGACTCATTCTGCAATAAAGAAGGGGTAAAGATTCATAAAACAGAAATAAAGGATTCCTAGCTGGCTACGAAAAGTGCTAGATGTGACATTTCCAAGGGCGGTGTCCAAACATTTGTCCACGCTGCAGTTTATTTTTAAGTTTTCTGTTTTATTCATGTAATTACATTGTTTAATGTGTTTACATATTTTTTCTTAGATTTATTCAGATCAGTTGCATTTACATATACAGTAATCTGCCACTTTTCACAAGGGTTATGTTCCAAGAGCACCTTGCAAACGCTGTTGCGTTTTGGTTAAAAAATGCTTAATAAACCCTAAATATGCCACCAAATATACTCCCGTATTCAAATTTAAATTCCTCTCTGGGCTATGCAACTCGGAAGGTTGCGGTGCAAAAGTATCGGGACACAGCGGCGAGGTGAACAGTTTTCTGGGAATAACCCCTGATCTACTTGGGCATAAAATACAAATGAGGGCTCGTTGGAAAGGTCTTCTGGAGATCTGCCGAACTGTGGAGTTTGAAGTGTCTGAATGCACCGCTGAGAAATCGTGCTTTGAAAAAAGTGCTTCTAGGTCAGCTAAAGCCTGCCCTGAGTCCCCTTGTGTGAAAACATCCAGAAAAAATATATTTATTGCCACAAAAAAGCAAAAAAGGTGCAGGATATTTGCAGTTTCCGGATTCTTGTGGGGATTTTGACGCAAAACTTCTGAATCTATGACTCCTGATCTGCGTAAAACTGGGGGACTACTGTATTTCAACAGAATGTCATTTATTTGCATACAACTGTACTTTCTACTCCTGTGAGACAAGAAAATAACTTTCCATACTCAGAAGTGCAGTGTTTCTGCTAGTTAACATGTTTCCACCATGCCAATAATTTGGCTAATGACCACTGGTAATGGCACCCAGACTGTTCAGTCCCAGTTGATTATCCACCATCCTTTTCCTATCACCAAACCCCCAAGCCAGGTGCATTCAGGTTTACATCCGCCTCACACTTGCTGTGTTGTTTAATTGTTGTATTGTGTCGGATTTTTATTTCATTCACACTACTATCATACCGCTATATTGCTACTTTGTCTATTTACTGTATTGTTTCAGATTTACATCCAATTCAAAATATTGCTACATTGATTTATTGTCTGTTTATTGTAAAGTTTCGGTCACCCCCTGCACTTTCAATGCTGCTAACTGCCACATGTGCAATAATCAAACTTATGGTTCAATACTAGTTACTCTGGAAGGTTTACATAGCGTCCACACTATACTGTTACACTGTGTTGTCTGTTGCCTTTGTCAGAACTTGCACTCTTTTGAATGTTGAATTTTTCTGTATATTGCACCGTGGACCATGTAGAAGTATTGTCTCATCACACCTTGGACCCCCATGATGTTCAGAAACACTGAGGTGGCATTAGAAAGATAAGACTAGCTTCGGCAGCATTTTTATAGTGAAAATAAATTTATAATTTTTATAATGAAAATATGTGATAAAATGTAGACAGGAAATTCTCACTCCCTGCTGGCCTATGATGCAGATTCAACATGCTCAATGTGGCCTGAACAGCAGCTGAAGAAGGCTGACTAATGCCACAACAAAAAGTGTCACAGCCTACCACTAGTAAACAATAAGCCAAAAAAGACAAGCATCTCCCACCTAATGGTTCTGATATATGTTATATTGTAACCCTGTACTGCTGACCATTCACCTGTCCGTCAGTGGCTGGGTTGCTATGGTGCTGTGTCTGCGGCTCTGTCTTCGGCGGTACAGGGGTGGAGCCGCAGGCTGGAGACCAGGCCTGGGACGGCCTTCACTGCAGGGTGACGATTTTGCCGTCTGCTCTATGATGGCACTGTCTCTCCTGCTAATGGGGGGCTGTTGTTGGAAGTGTCCACTAAGTCCAGCCACGGGTCCTTGCTCAACGACTCGGAGGGACTGGCGTTTATACTCATCTCTCGCCAGACGAGCTTTCCTCGTCATCTCCTCATCTGCCGCCTTAGAGCGTCGCACTAGGAAGGATATGCAGGTTCTTTATTATATAATTAGGATTAAAAGTTGTATAGGTAAATATTGACACAAGAAAAGTTTGGCATGAACAGAATAGCTGACATTTGGTATAATTTAAGGACATCTATAGAATAAAACATGTTTTGTTTGAAGAAAAGGGAAGAAACAGGACTTCTTTTAGTATTTCACTGTGAGATGGATAGGTATTTAAACAGCAACATCATAAACATATGTAATGAGAAAATAACTGGATGCAAGTCCCAACCACATGACCACTCCTGGCTGGGTGGTGGACCACTCTCAACCTTGTGTAAAAAAAAGCCCAGCACCACCACTGGGTAAACATACCAGTACCTACACACTACCATGTCAGTATGACTGCTAAGGATCAGTTCTAAAAATCTTTGGTCAGCAGCAGTCCTGTGATCCTGACCAGTGAAGTAAAGGGTAGCAGACAACATATATATGCATACTGATCTTAAGCTATGCTCTGGTTTTTGGATTTTAACTTTTTTTTGTAGGATGGCATCTGTTATTCATTCACTGCACTGTAGATACAAGAAGACATTTTACTTGATGGGAAAACAGCAGGTGCTGTAGGTGGAAGTAAAAGGCCTAACGAGATTCGCCAAAGATTTTCCAGATGAATGTAAATGTGATACGGAAGAAAGGAAGAGTTAAATGAGGTACTCGCATTGTTCTTCCCACTCTTTATTATCCTGTTCGCTTCTCTTTCGCTCCTGCTCCAGGGAGATGTATAACTCTCTTGCTCTTTTCTCCTCCATGCGACGTACCTCTTCCTCTCCTTTCTGCCTTTCTTCTTCTTCTCGCTTCTGTACACAGTGCGCACACACATGCCTTTCACACACCTCTGGAGAAACGGTGACCAAATGAGCAGTCACCTTTCAATACAGTCTCAGTGCACCACACATGGCTTCACAAGCCTGATTATTCAGTAACACAACGCGCCAGTGCTAATAGGACTGATAAATACACGGCCATGGTTCATCATCTAGGTAGCGGAAATAATTTGGCCGAATAAGTCTAACCCAGGGGTCTGACTTGTGGCCGTTTGGTAATGAGCCAATTAAACTTTGTTGCTCATGTCGGGGGGTAATTACCACAAAGTGGCCCATTGGCTGGACTGTTACACCAAAGTGAATGTACTACTTCTCATAAGCATGGGAGATAAACCAGCATGCTGCATTTTATTGTGGTGAAATATTCTATTCATTAATCTATATAATAGCAGAGGGTGCTTAACATTACAAGGTATGAGCGAATTTTTGAAAATGGTGATGGAAACAAATTTTTAAATAAACTATGAAAGCAAGATGCTGCGCTCTGATGCTGTGGTGACAGATGTGGGCAAAGTGGGATGATGACTTCCCTTGTTGCGTACGATAAGATAAGATAAACCTTGGAAAATATTCTAGATCTCTGATGGTAAAGCTACTCTACTGAGAGCTGATAAAGGAGTGTATCCCAGGCCCTATGGTGCATTCATGTGTTCCTGATCTTCAGGAATCTGTGCATAACAGTAACTGATGGAAACACAGATTATTTTGCATTTTCTTCATCGTTTCAATGGAAAATTCACTATTGACAGAGAGAAAAATTGCTGTTAACATAGTGGCTCAAAGGTTTGAACATGCAAATATCCCTTCTAACCAAACAAATGACTATATAACAGATACTGGTGCGGTTATGTTCTTTTCGCCGCAGTTCATGTCGAATACTTCAATGCTCCATTCAGAGATTTCTGTGAAGGATTGGGAGAGAAAACACTTAAAAATTTAATGACTCAGCGCTATCCAGCAGAGAGGCTGATCTGCGCGTGGGCCGTGATAAACGAGCTCTTTAATATTTGACGAGTTTCTTAAGAAGATCTCATTACTAGGTCCTAAATAATCTGAGACCATCTAGGCCTCAATGGGGATCTATTGTGCAGATGATATTGAAAAATGTAGCCCATAGTACCCTGCCTCCCTTCCCGCCAAAGCAAGCTTTGGTATCGCCTTCTTACCCTCTCCGATAAAGTTCAAGAAGATAACGCTACCCCTGCAGGGTCTGAATGAGGAATTGTCTCATGTTAGATTTGTCTTTCCTCTTTCCTAAATGAATGCTAAGATGAAATGAAATGCTAGTTTGTGAAATGAAATTGATCCTCCCTCTGTATATGTTGCTTATACCTACGTACACCTGTGGTAAGACACTTATCTTAGATTACAAGAGCAGAGTGTGTTAAATAAACTATACACTTATTAATGGAACTAATTGACCAGGATAGATAGTCATCAAGTGGAAGTGACCAGTAATCAAATGAATGTGATCAGTAAATATACATGTATCTATACTGTATTATGTGTCCATACATGTAAGCTATTTGAATTTTTGCATTTACAGTATTACAAATTTCATGATGAACAGACTCATCAAATTTCATGATGAATTTCATTTCATTAAATAAAGGGACCATAATTATTAGAAGCTACTGTGAGAATGTGTTGCCAGCATCACAACAACGTGCATGAACATCATCTCTGATACTCTTAATGTTGTACATAATAGCTATGGAGAGTTTTGTTAGAGCGAATAAAATACTAATTAAATAATAATTACTAATTACATATTAGCTATGGAGAGTTTTGTTAGAGCGAATAAAATACTAATTCAACTTTGTTCTTTTGTGGATACTCTGTCCATTTGTTTTGTAGCAAAGCCCATAGAAAGTCATTAACTCAAGGAATGCTTGAGAGCACATCATATGTACATTCCCCACCTGGATGCTTACTCAGATTGGGTATTGATTATTTTATCTTTTGCTCATATCTCTTTGCTCCCAGTTAGGTGTGGATGAATCCACTCCATGACCCTGTTCATACAGTTAAATATTTTATAGCTTGCTCGGGAGCAAATCATCCAGTCAATGGACAACCATCAAGGTGGACATCAGTATGAGTCTCTTAACACTGGATTTTACTTTTATTTTGACAAGACCACCGTTGTAGGTTTGATGTCGCTCACTACCAGATTGGCTGAACAGTTGTGGTAGAATCCTTCGTGTAGTGAGTTGGTGTTGTTGTAAAACATAATAATGAAAAGTCGTTTTTGAAACATCACAGGAGACGTTCAGTGTGCGAATCAAATTTTATAACACGTTTTATTTGTGTCCTCTCAGTTGCCCAATTTGTGCATATCTCAGGCCTGTCCTTGAACCATAGAGAACCTGTTTGAGTTTGTCAGTCGATGGGGAACCAGCTCACCTTTAGCTCCTCCTGTATGCGTTCCTCCTCTCGTTTGGCTGCCTTCCTGTCCTCTGCTTCCTCCTTCCACCTTCCTGCTACCAGTCGAGCCTTCTCTTTAGCTATGGCATCCCTGAACTTCTGCTTGATTTCTGCTTCTTTCTTTTGCCTTGTAGAAAAAGAGGATGTGAAATTATTTCAATTAAACTGTGATATATTCAGAATCAGAATCAGAATATGTCATTGTAACAGGATTGTCACTGTAACAGGTACAACGAAATTAGGTGTAGTCCTTATAGCATCAAAGAATTATAAAGGAAATACTGAATAAGACAAAATAAGAAGAATAAAAATAGATAATATTATATATGTATGTATGTATATATGTAAACACATGAAATGATGTAGAACCTACTCAGCTTAGAACCTTATTGCACAAAAAAGATATGTTGCACATGATTGTAGATATTGCACTTGAGTTGAATGAAAATTAGGTGTAATTCAGCGCCCTGATAGTGACAGGGTAGAAACTATTCAGTCTGTTCACTCTTGTTTTGCTGCTTCTGTACCTTTTGCCTGATGGCAGCAATCGGAAGAAGTCATGGGCAGTGTGTGAGGAGTCTTTTAAGATGTTTTCCGCTTTTCTGAGACAGTGAGAGCTGTGCAGTTCATCCAGAGAGAGTAAAGGACAGCCGACGGTCTTCTGGGCAGTCTTTACAATCCGCTGGAGTGATTTCCTCTGTCCTGTTGTGCAGCTGGAAATCTACACACACACAGACAGTAGCATGGGATGCTCTCAATGGAACAGCGATTGAAGGACACCAGCAGTTTTTGGTGGATGCTTTTTTTCCACAGGACTCTCAGGAAATAAAGCTTCTGCTGAGCCTTCTTTGTCAGCTCAGGTGTGTTCACACCCCAAAACAAGTCGCCCATGATGTCAACTCCCAGAAAGTGGAAGACTGACACTTTCTCCACACATTTCCCTCTGATATGAAGTGGTTTGATGTCCGTTTTCTATTTCCTGAAGTCCACAATGATCTCCTTGATCTTAGTTGTGTTCAGGAGCAGGTTGTTGTCTGTGCACCACACTGTCAGCCGCTCTATTTCGTCTCTGTAGGCAGACTCATCCATGCGTGTGTACAGAGATAAGAGCTAAAGTTAAAGTACATCATCAGCAGTGAGCGCTACTGGCCAGTAGTCATTCAGGCAGGTTAGGGGTGATTTCTTTGGTAACAGGACTATAGTGGAGGATTTCAGACAGGGTGGGACTGAGGCCTGAGACAGTGAAAGATTGAAGATCTTTGTAAAGACCCCAGCCAGCTGCCCTGCACAGTTCTTCAGCACAAGTCCAGGATCTGCTGCCTTCCTGGAATCAACAGTCTGGATCGAGCATCTTCCCTCATGTTCCTCCACCCTAAAGGTGTGGGTGATGTTGTTGTTGTGGACTGTTGCTGCATGTGTAACGGCCGCCTCTGGTAATTCCACCTCAAACCGAGCAAAGAAGTGGTTCAGCTCCTCTGCTGTTGAGACACCTTCTTCAGCAGCTCCATGACTGAGTAAATCTATGTTATTATGGTCCAGGTACTCCTCAATCCTCCTCCTGTAGTCCCTCCTAGTCATTCTGATGCCTCTTTTCAGATTGGTTCATGCCACACTGTAGAGGGCCTTATCACGATATTACTACAATTACTAGATCTAGTGATGTGCTTGGGGAGTGAAGGCTAGCCTGTCTGATCCAGTCACACAGAAGAGTTACTTTAGCAGAAACTACTGAAAAAGTTAATACTGTTAGAGTTAAAGTTAAAGGTATCAGAAAACACAGTACACCCCAGCTTGCTGTGTATGGGGCTGTGTAACAACAGACCAGTCAGAGTGCCAATGCTGACTACTGTCCACAGACACAAATGCCCATGTTTGAGCATGTCAGTGTCAGAACTGGACCATGGAGCAATGGAAAAAGGTTGCCTGCTCTGATCAATGATGAATCTAGTCTTCTTTAACATCATCTGGACAGCTGAGTGCATGTTCATTGATTACCTGATGCTCTACTGGAAGGCTGGCCAGCAGTATGCTCAGGGCAATGTTCTGCTGGGAAATCCTGGATCCTGGCTTTCATGTGGATGTTACTTTGACAATCACCACCTTCCTAAACATTGTTGCAGACCAAGTAATCCCTTTCCTGGCAATGGTATTCTCTATTGGTAGTTGCATCATTCGGCAGGATACTGTACCCTTCCACACTGCAAAGCTGTTCAGAAGTAGTTTGAGGAACAGAGTTGTTGATCTGGTTGTTTAATAGGCCTGTAAATTCTCCAAATGTCAATCAAGTTGAGATGCCAATCTGTGATATGTCATGGTCTAATTTGATCCATAGAGATCCCACCTCACAACTTACAGGATCTAAATGATCTGCTGTAAATGGATTGGTGTTAGATGCCACAGTTAACCTTCAGAGGTCTTGTGGAAATGATTTAGTCAAAGCAATTTTTGTGGCATGAGGGGTGCACAATATTAGGCGTGTGGTTTTAATATTGCAGCCAATTTTTTATGACCTCATTATTCTATCATCATACAGAATATGCTGTATCATAAACCAGCTCCACATTGCTGGTAACCATGTCATGATGTTTGACATGATGTATTTATTCTGTTTATTTTGTTCAAATGGGCTTTTTTACCTGCCACTCACCAGAGTTCTTGTGCTTCGAGTTGGGCCTGTCTCCGGGCTTTCTCCTCAATCAACCCTGTGATGATCTGCTCGTAAGTTTTGTCTTCAGGAGCTTCCCCCATCACCCACACCCACACTTCACCGTCGCTGCCATGTAGCCACTTGACACTCTTTTTCTCACCTGGCAATAACAGCAGTCACCCATGAATGACGATGTCAGTTCTTTGCGATTTTATCTCATCACTGTTTCCCAGTTCTGCTCATGAAGTACCACTGTCCTTTACATAATGTTTTGCTATTCTTACACACTCACATCATGCTTGATAATTAGTTAGATCATGTATGTTGGAGCAGGAAAACATTACATTATGCAGGATAGTACCTGGGCAGGAGCTGAGAACTACTGCTGAAGATGATGAGGTTTGTTATCTGTGTCAGAAACCTTTACCACAAATGAACAACTTTTGGTTCCGCAGAGAACTTAGAGTGTTCTTTTAAGTAGCATTTCTGCCAGCGTGACATATTTGTGAACGACCTATTTGAATTTAAAGATCTCAGTTTGAAGTTAAAAGATTTGGATTTGAATACATCTCAACATCATGTATATTTTACCACTGAAGAGGATTATGCAGACAGTCAGTTTGTGGAAGAAACCCAGCAACAGTTGTCTGCCATCTCTTGAGAATCGGTCTGGAAAGGAATGAAATGCTGGCTGGACTTACCCTGTTGCCGCAGTGGAGTTGGGCACTGTTCCCAGCCATCCTTCCCACTCTCATGCTCTGTCCAGCGCCGCACCTGTTCCTGACGGAGCTTGTAGAAAAGGATCTGCTTCTGTTCCTCATTTAACTCTGCCAGGAGCTCCGGCTCCACGTACATGTCCCGAAGGATTTGCTGCATCATCCTGACCTCAGCCAGTCGGGCCAGACTGGAAGAACAGCCGGCTGCTTTTTGGGATACAAAACATTTCAATTAAATAATCCAACATTAGCTCAAATGTCAACTTTCAGTTGTGTTTAAAGAAATGCATCCTACCTTTGCAGATGAATGAAAGCAGTGGTCCTCTGACTGTATGTCTAGAAACATCCAAGTCCAAATACTTCTAACAATTCTGTCATTGCTCCAAGAGTCTGTATGTGGTCCACACTTTGTGATCCACACTTTACTGTGGTCCACAGTACATAACTTACATATTATACATGTTACTTGCCAAACAATAAGCCTATGATTAAAGACAGCTATCAAAATGCAGTAGTGGCTTCAACACACCTTAGTTATTCTCAGGTTTAATCCAGAATCTCCATTGTTGTGGGTTCTTTAGTTCCTTTGGGACTGAACCAGTATCAGGTCTCTAAAGAGTGTACAGAAACCACACATGTCTTGATGATCCAGTTCCATTAAAAAAAAAAAAAAAAAAACGCAGTCAGTATGTCTCTGATATGATGACCCTTGTTCCTGCTGTCCTGTGCTTTGGAGCAGCCACTGAACCGAAGACTCAGAAGGACAGGTGGGGGCTACTGTCAACCTATACTGTTCAAGCAACTGGATCTGCATGTGTGAGGGAGTAAGAGAGAGAGAGAGAGAGAGAGAGAGTGAGAGGGGGAGAGAGAGAGAGAGAGAAAGAGAGAGAAAGAGAGGGAGAGAGAGAGAGAGATTCATGTTGAAAGCTTCTCATTCGTCCCACTTGGAAAAGAAATTAACCTTTTACCATCTCACTCACCATGTCCAACCTTTCACCAGCAATCATTCTTTTCGAAGGCATGAAAAGAATTACATGTCTTTTCCATTAAAGGTTGGAAATGCCCTTTTAAATCTTATGAAAATAATTCATTAATTCAGCTCCCTAAGTATGAATATTAAGACGTCAGTGATAAAAGTCGACAACTTTCCTCCCTCCTCGAAAGTGCAGTCCCAGTGAGCAGGTAAATTATGCATTACAGTGACATGTGCTCTTTGCATGCTCAAAACCAAAAATTGCATGACTCTCACAAACGCCAGCTGAATTCTGAAGCTGCCAAGACTGACATTAATTGCTTTTAAATTGCACCCTCAAGGGAGACTCTCATAAATGATGAAAGGATTGAATAGCAAAGTCAGTTTTTTGATGTTGGTAAATAGAAGCAAGTAGAGAGAGACCTAGCTCAGGATAAGGAGATGATTCCTCAGCTTCTGTCATTATGTTGGCTGCTCATTACTCCCAGAGCTCATTCAGACAATGCCCCTCAGACGAGTGTACTGCATTATATTTTTATGTATATCGGCCTTGTCATTGTCTGGTGGACAAAAGGCCTTTCATTAATCATTAATTGATGTTTTCTATAATTGCCTATTAGTTGTTATTTAATTAAACATGATTTTATTTTGTTTGTCATGCATTTAAAAACACCTTTATAAGCCTATATTGCTCATGTACATAAACATGCGTCATTCACTGCTCTTATCTAATTGTCTTTCCCAAAAGGATACAGTGTAAAAAAAATATAACCCTTTACAAAAAGAATACACTTATAAAGGTTTAAAAAAAAAAGATTTATAATCAGGTTGTTAGGACATTAGGACATAGAAAGGTTGTATATCATTAATAAGTAGTTATTATAGTTATACCAGTCGCCATACAGTGATGCATTGGTTCACTATTAAGCAGGATCTCAGATCTTGCTACTTGGTGAGCTTGTCATGTCCCTATCTCAGGCAGAATGTTAAATAGTGTTAAACCGTGTTAAACCATGACAAATAGTGAGCCTGCATCAATGTATGGCAACGGTTTATAACTTGTCTGTTTATAACTGTTTGTAACTTGTTTTCAACTGTCTACAATGTAATTAAAAATAATTTATGAAACCCTTATAAGGGTAGTTTTATTGTAAAGTGGTACTAAATTAGATAACCGTTCATCAGAGGAAAACAAATGGTAAGATAAGCACTATAACAGCAATTACCTATGGGGTAAATATTTTAGCTAAAATATACATTTTACATGCAAATATTTATAGATAATTAATAGTGCTCATATCATATTAGCATCTGTTTTCTTCAGAGTGCATGACTGGAAATTACACCTACACCAGTAGGACATCAAATCTGTTGGTAAATGTGTCCATTCATTTCTTTCTCTGTTAAGGAGACAAGTAAGTCTCTGTTAATTAGTACACAAACAGCTACTCAGACACACATATTTCTAAAGTGATTAGATAAAGATTATCCACTAAAAAGCCAAAGGAAAGTAAATAAATTAAATAAAGTAACTAAAGTAAATCCTTAAATCCAAAACCAGTTTAAAGAGAAAGAGAGAAAATGGGACTCCTAACAACTGTGCAGGACCAAAGCTGTCACCCTCAGACATCTCAGGTGTTTCAGTGGATTCTCCATTGTGAGAAGATGACTCAATGATGTGGGTCTGAAAGGAGGTGTAACTGTCCAAGAAGATATTACTGAGACATGACTAGAACATCCACACTGGATTGCGGTTACAAGAAAGTGGATAAATCTCTGCAAATATCTTCAGGAAAACTAAAAGCATTTTTGTACAAATGTCTACTTACTTATGTCTTCATAAAATATTCATAAAGGCTTATTCCAACAAGTGTCAGTTGTCATAACAGTTCCTGAGGTCACATCAAAGCCCTAACGGTAATTGATGCTTCTTGTAATAAGCCTTTATAAATGTTTAAACATAGGATTACGTTAGCTGTCATGAAAAGCTTATCTACATGTCTTTCAAGTACACATGTGTTCATTAAGTGTCATGATTTCAAATAATATCATGAGCAAACAAATTAAAATAATAATAATAATAATAATA
>JBBPCW010000147.1:19053266-19066757 GCA_037974425.1 Phenacogrammus interruptus
CACACACACACACACACACACACACACACACACACACACACACACACACACACACACACACACACACAGAAACATACTGTGATTTTATAGCTGTGCTGAATTATGGGCCTGTTGAATGAATCATCATACTCAACGCCTTTAATGCTGTCACACTTTAATAACACCCACCTGCATGACACACACTAGAGCTGAGTAAATGACAGGCCAGTTTTGTATTCTATCATAACAATCTGCATATGTACATTACTGCGGTATATGAGCACTCCTACGCCTTGGGATGGGCGATACTGATGAATGAGATGCAAAGAGATGATGTAAATATAATCAGAATTTAACAAAAAAATGCTCTCTGCATTGGTGCATAGTTTCAAATGCCACCAAGTGCTGTTTTATAGCTACCAGGGGTAAACTGCATATATATGTGTGTGTGTGTGTGTATCTGCCCCTGAGACTGTGCTGGCCCATATCAAAACCCACATCTGAATGTCATTTCTTACTGCCTGTCAAAGTCAATCCAGAATGTTCAGGAAAGATGAGTGATTTATAAGTCAACGCACTATGACTCAGAATGGAATAACAAGCCAAAGACACATAAAAAAGAAGAAGCCTGTAACTAAGATCTCATTTCAAGTTTAGTTTGGAGGACACTGATTCAATCCACTGGAGGCTCATACAAGAATGGAAGAGGATCCACTGTTGATAAAAGGAACTTGATAAGGCCAGAGGCTTTTATATGTTGGCACCACATTAAAAACAGCGGACTTATGGTATCCACCATGGAAAACACATACCAATATAGTTAGCACAGTAAGATAATCTGGTATGTAGGCCTATAGATAACGTCTGTAGAACCAGTTTTTTAAGGGACCCAGTGAGGTTCTTTGAAGGCATTGCTCCAAAGAATCTTTCTTTTTATCTTACTTGGCGGAGTGTGGTGTATCTATTTGTCTTTATCCAATTATATATTAAATAATACGGCATTTCAACCTACATGTTCCATAACACCACCAATCGACATCAATATGTTATCAGGCTGTCCACATCTTTTGTTTGACTATAAACATGTCAGCCTCTCACACTGTCATTTTTGCAAAGCTCTCTGTCAAACTGGCAAAAAAAAAGAAAAGAAAAAAAAGCCCCCTTCTTCTCGAGAAATCCCCAGGAGCACTCAACAAATGCTGACAAAAGCTTAAGAAAAGCAGATTTGAAGTCACCCCACTGGGCACTACAAAGAAACGCCAGTGCTCCATGTGTACAGGAGCATGATGAATACTAGAAGTATTTCTAATGGTTATACAGCTAACATAGAAGCGACCATGCTAATTAACATGTTCACCCTTAGAACACAAGCAGCACGGATTCGTACTCAAAACACAACAAATGAGTAAACTGTCATCATACGACAAAACAACTTCTTATATGGAGATTCTCATGGTTTGTTTTAATGTCAAATGTCATGCTGAGTTTGTTTGGTGTACCTATGTCATTGTCACGGTCACAGGGGCTAATCCTCCACGACCGAGAGCTGTCTTGGGAAATGCAGGAACCGGGCAGGAAGGCATCCATAGTCTCAGGTTCTTTATAATGAAACCTGGCACGGGGGCCGTTAACAAAAACAAACAGAGAAATCAGAAGGTCTAAAATAAGGCGCAGCATGTAACGTGCTCTACACAGAATGCTCTAACAAAGACGATGGACAGATAACGTGAGGGTCACACAAGCAGAACTTCAATACAGAACATAATCAGGGGACAAAACACAGACAGGTGGTAACTAAGGACATGTGACAGAAGCAGAACAAAACATGACGCCAAAATGAAGGTCCCAGAACACAGAACAGAAACCACAACCCAAAAACCCAAACAAAAAAACAGTGGCATTCACCTACCACTGACCAAGCCGTTACAGTCATGAAGAACCAAAGTTATAACAATTTAAAACACATGTAATAATAACAACCACTAAGGCAGTTTAAAAAATGCAAATGAAGAACAAAAATGTTTGAATTTCTTTTATTGTTAGGTCTTAGATACGAACAGAAAAAATACAGGATTTTTGAACTGGGAGAACTTTCAGGATAATTTCCGCCCACAAGTGGATGAGGAAAACCCATAGAGGGAGGGGGTCCGGAGAGCGGCTGAGCAGTGAAAGGGCAGCAAATGGAGAACATGCTGGAGAACACACCAGTGTCAGACTGTTTGATACCCTTTTTATTTGTTAAAATCAGATTTTACTGATAGACTCCATGGGTTTTAATGGTCAAGTTTTGAAAAAAATTGTATGTAACATGGTCTAAATTAAACTACACTATTTCAAAACAGGTGCCTATCACAAAGACATCTCTGTTAAGGATGGACCCAAATCTGAATGTGTTACCTGTAGTCAATCAGTGGTCTGATAGCTGGTTATTCCTGGCTAAAACTCTTGTATTGAGAAGGAGTAGGTGGCATCATGTATTACTGTTCTGTAGTAACTGCTATGTTAATCATGTTGGTACACACCAAGAAATGTGAATGTAACATCATTAGAATTTAAGATTATTTTCTCTACATATTTACTGCAAATTATGCTTATTTTCAATGCAAGATTTCTAAAGCCTTTTTCCACTTTCTGTTCTGTCTCCCTCCTGACAGTTCAATGCCACCCTTGTTTTAAAGAGGTCATTTAAAGGTCCATCCTTGCCTGCTGTATATTTCAAAACTTCTATTAGTGCACAATTTGCTTTAGCCATTTACTAGGTCCTTCATCTGTGGTCAGAAAGCACTTGATTAGATATTTTTCTATGTCTCTGTATGTCTGAGATAGTGCTTTCTGTTACTTTAAAACTACTTTATTCACCTGATGGACCTAAATTGCACACTGAAATGCATACTGAATCCAGTTGAAAAAGTGACTATTTCTCTTCCAGCTATCAAAAGCTTCACATTATGCAGTGTCCACTGTTAACAGTTGATTTCTTTCTCAATGACTGATACGGGTTCATACTCATACCTCCAACTGGGCTTCGATTTCTGTAATGACTGGCATATGATCATTAAAAGGCCATCTGCACCATTTGCATTTCTCTGACTGTAATGGTCCTTAAATGGCTGCAAATGGCAAAACCCACATCCTCAGATGTCACCTCTGCCTTTACAAAGTGCCGCAGAAAGTGTTTTCTCCTCCGAACTGTGAACTACATGTGCATAAACCAGCTTGAAATAGACCACTGATGTAAGCCGCACATGTAAAAAGAGGGTTCTGTTCATGTCGATTCCAGCCCTCGGATGTCGGTTAGGGTCTCATTGGAGCAAATCCTGTTATAGTTCAGTTAAGACTCGCATCTGCATCTACTTCCTTTCTGCCCTCTTGGAGGATTCCAGTGATGCTGCGCCAATAAACATGAGATGCACAAACACGTTTTTAAAAATTGATCGCAAATTAATAAGTAAAGGCGAGAGACTTGAATCAGCGCCTTGGCTGCTTCTCACAAGGAGAGTAATTTGCATTGCAGGCCAGGTTATTACACTCCCTCTCATCAAAATACTCGATTCCATCAGTGGCTGTACCGTTGGTTGTGAAACAGGTGTTTGCAAGAAAACTTAATGAAGTGCAATGTCTGTCAAACGGTAAATTGAAAAAGGCTAGAAATTCATCTGTATCTGCAACACTATGCTGGAGGAGAGGTTTCAGTGGACAAGGGTGGATAGCTTGCTCATTTTCTAATGTAACGGTTCGGTCAGTGGTGGGTAGGGGCCACTGCTTTTTAGTTAGATTTGGGGACTTTTATTTTGATTTTCATGTCTGTTTAGCCCAAATGTCACGTGTTTTGGTTTTCACCTGTTTTGTGTTTTCTTTTTGATGGTCCAGTTCTGTGATTGATTTTCTGTTAGTATTTAAGTTCTGTCTGTGTGGACCACAGATATCGGTCCATCACCTAATTTCTATTCCACGTTAGTATTCACGTCTGTAGCGGCCCTTGAGCCAGGTTTTGTTTTCTTGTTTCACGTTCATGTTAATAAAGAAACCTGAGTTCATGGATGCCTGCCTGTCTTGTCCCTGCTGCCCCTGAGGTAAATCACGGACACGGGTTCCCCCCATGGACCGTGACATCTAAATGCAGTTTACTTTAAGATTATGCTATATACATCATCCACGGTTAGGTTATGTGCACTCTTAAGGGTCCTTCATGTTAATAAAACAAATGCAAAAAATCAAATTTCCAGGTAAGCTCATTTCTGGGATACAGTCTGTTACCAGGCCCTCTATCTATCTATCTATTGATGGAATAAATAATTTATTCATTTTAAGCACTTAAGCACTTCACTGACTAGCATTTCCTTACCATATCCTACTACGAATCATGTGAAATCAAACTCAAAAACATAAACACGATAAGCTTAGTGCTGCCTTGCAGTGCAATTCTTATTAACAATAAATAAAGCTGTACTACAGATATTGTGGTTACATGTGACAAGAACATGGAAGCCCAGTTGAACATGCATCTATTTTTTCCTTCACATTGGTGAACTAATAGAAGTGAGCATGGCAGCATGTCAGTGAGGTCTGCTCCAAACATAGCAGTGAGAATTTAGAGGACGGATCTGAACTGCAGCGCATGGTGCCATTCTTGTCCCTACAGTCTAAAGGAGCTGTCAAGTAAAGAACTCAGTGTTTTGTTTTTGTAGTTGGCTCTGCACTCAATCTTTTCAGATTTGAAATGAACATTGATGTTGTTAAAGTGAGAAGTGTCAAGTTAAATTTGAGCATATTTGCAGTCTATATTGCATGAACCATTTTAAACACGCTCCTACTGTATTCGAGGATCAAACGTAAATGGACAATTGATTACTTAGTTATTTTTGTCATCTAGATTGATAGCGTATACATATGGCTTTACAGCAAGCCATTGCCACAAGAATAGAAGGGCAGGCTACAGCTTACTATGACGTATATTAAAAGCCTAGGAGAAATTCTTATGGACAGGTGAAATGAAGCTTGTATGAGATTGATGGAAAGAGGAAAGTGTGAAGAGAAGAAAAAAAAAAAAGCTCATGACCCAAAGCAAGCCTCATCTGTGAAACGTGGTGGAATGGCATGTATGGCTGCCAGTGGAATTGAATCACTCATCTTTATTGGTGATGTGACAGCAGGATGGATTCTGAAGTGAATAGAAGCTTCTTAACCGCTCACATTCTACTGCTCACAGTCTGCTGAGCCTCCCAACTCCACGGATGGAGCATCATCTTGCAGCTATGGAGCTTTTCAGAGGCTAAAAAATGCAAGGCTCTTGGCTGCCCGGGTCGTAAATATGACCTGAACCTCATTAAGTTTAAATGCAAGAACTAATAGTTGCATTACATACCTGGTAGAGCATCACCAGGATAGATACCCAAGCACCCGATGATGCCGATCGCTAGGCTGTTACTGACTGCAAAGATATGCAAAGAATAATAAAATAAAACAATTTTATTTCCATTTCAGTTGTTTTTTGTTATTTTCTTTGAAGGAAAAAAAGCCAGAGACTCCTGAAGGGTTCACCCGCTCAAGATGCAAATACTCTCTAATTAAAGCCAGCTTTCAGAACTTTCACCTCATTGTCATTGTTCCATTTCAAATCCAGCTTACTGAAACCCAGCCCAAACAACAAAATCTGTGTCACTACCCAAATTACACTCTGGCTACTTGTCCGGTATTTTCAAGACACTGCTTAACTCACAGTTTATATTGAATATGCAATGTGAGATAACATTCTCCTAACTGAGCCCAAGCCCTGACCTTTTTCGCTCTAGTTAAAAAGCCTTCATGACTCAGAAACGCTGATGGAAGCACTTCAGCTTAATACTGTATGTGAGCAGTGGCCTCAATAATGCTGCATGCAAATGAACTGCTGTAAACAGCATGCAAGGGCCCACAGTTCGGCAGCCAAAAGTAGGCCGATAATTCCAAGCACAAGGGTTGAGTAGAGTGGGCCCAGAGGATCTTGTTTATTTATCGGCATTATCGAGAACATAAGGAGCACATAACGGCAGTTTCAAAACATTCCCATGCATGAGACAAGCCAAGACAGGTGGATGGTGCAGGGGTAAACGGAGAGAGATTGCTTTTGGAGCAGCTTGCAAATCTATTTCTCAGACACTGGACTGTCCCTTGAGAAATGCAGGGGGAGATAAGGATGTGGGCGCCGGTAGTTCTGTAGACTTCCAGGCAGCTGGCAGATGGGTCCCCGTAGTCCCGTCTGCACCAGGGTCACTGGTGATAAACTCACAGCTAAAATTACTGAGGAATGAAACCTCTGTGTTCCTAATAGATGGAGAGTGAACTATAACTGGATAGAGGATATGGTGGAGCATGGTAGGAATTTGTCTAAGAACATCACAAATATTTCATCTTGGATGAGGAATTACCCAAAAGCCTAAGTAGGAAGAGGGAGTTTTATAACTGATGAGGAAATACAGCCTTGGGTAGCTTTAGTGCTTGGCCATATGTTGTTATTGTGGTAGATGAAGTCACAATACACAGAATATAACATAGGTATCATGGGTACTTCTGGAACACTTAATTAACCTACACTGCATGCATCATAAAATGACAAATGTAGGTCAACAGTAATGAGTGTACAGCAATTACAAACACTTCATGGTAGCAAGTTGCTGATTTTTGCAAATGTTGAGAAAAACTCTTAACAAAATTCCACTCTGACTTTTTCCTTAGATTTTAGGACTGACATACATTGATAATTGAAAATAGAAAGCACTTTTATTGTTAAGATTAGATTAGATTCAACTTTATTGTCATTACACATGTATGAGTACAAGACAATGGAATGCCGTTTAGGTCTAACCAGAAGTGCAATAAGCAGCAAGTGAAGGATAAATGTATAAATTATGAGTTATAAGTTATGAGTATACATAAGGTGATATGTACAAGAAGAAACTGAAAAATATTTACAGATGGATGTACAGTAGTACATCCATCTGTAAAAGGAACCAGCATGGTCACTCCAGCTTGGAGGCAGCTTAGCTTGGCTTTTTTTTTTACCTCTTTCCTTCATTGGGACCTGAAGTCTGCTCTTACTGGCAGTCATGACCTTGTGTCAAACATGGCAAAGCTTCAAGTTGGGGCACGCATTACTTACTTCATAAAGCTTCAGCAAACAATGAAAGAGCCATTGTTTGTCTCACCGACAAAGGTGTTGCTCTTTTCACCATTTATGAAGGAACCAGGCCAAGGCTTAGCACAAATAAAAATGGATTTTTGTCCTTCGAGTTGAAGCATTATCATGCTTGTAATATTTAAATTCTACAACTATTGTACCACTGACTTTGTCTCATTATTAAAGGGGACATATTATGCAAAACTCACGTGAAAAAAAAAAAAAAACAAGCTACAGGCAGAGACAAGTCCATCATGCTCTGTGTCCATCATGTTCATCATGCTCTGGGTCCGACTCAGGGTCAAACATATAGGGCTGAGTAGTGCCTCTGTTTTCGCCTCTGTTTTCGCCTCTGTGGGTTACGTGTCCCAATACTTTTGTCCATCTAGTGTATCTCTCACTCTTTCTCCCTCCCTCCCTTCCTTCCTTCCTTCCTTCCTTCCTTCCATACATGCTAGAACCACTGTTACAGATTGAATGAATGGAAGGGAAGAAAGAAAGAAAGAAAGAAAGTAAGAAAGAAAGAAAGAAAGAAAGAAAGAAAGAAAGAAAGAAAGAAAGAAAGCATCACTTTCACTGCCGTAAAAGACATGAATTCTAATGCATAAAGAATTAGAATCCAGAATTGAAAGGTGCAGCTTATGCATGGGATGGATGGGGTGTAGCCAGCAACTGCTTATTTGCATAAAAGTGAGAGAGCCCTTAGACCACTCAGTTTGAAAGGGACTGAAACTGTCAATAATAAAGCTGGTGAGATCTCTTTATGTGATTTTGTGCAAATAATTCATTAACATGTTTTGTAGCCTATACAGCTATTATAACTAAAGTGAGTTTTGCATAATATCTCCCCTTTAAGGGATGAAAACAATAATTAAATGTCAACATAAATAGACTGGAATCAGGATTTGTACCTATATGGAATCTAGGTCTGCATGACCAAGCTACCTCACCTATTGATTAGGACTTCTGGATCTGGACTGAAAGCCAGCACAGCTTGACAGCTTACATAATTACGAAGAAATCAAATGCTCATTTTGACTGATGATGGGTGGGCTCAATCCTCTGTAGGATATCTAAGATACATCTCTGACAGTGAATATGAGTTGATGGACGTGAACCGCTTTGTGTTAATATACTACTAGAAACCCATAGGGGTCCTGGCAAATTCAAGATTCTAGAGGTGTCCTCATTTTTGACCAAGCTTTGACATTTATGGGCCAAATGGAAGACCTATCTATAAAAGTCACTGAAAGAAGGTCACCTTCTTATCAATAAATACTGTTCAGTGAAATGGTACTATGCACCACTGAAGCATTTCTCTTTTGATTATTTCTTTCTAGCCTTGAGCTCTCATTTCTCCTACAGGCCTCTACTCCAAGGCAGTGGATTTGTACCATTGGCTCTCCAGCACTGATTAAGATTTTCTCATTTCCTCTCTCAAGAGAAGTTTGTTTACGAGGAGCGACGTGGCATTGACGTCGGAATGAAGGCAATTCACTTTAAATCAATCTACAAAGGCTTTTGTGCTGGCCACATTTCTAGCACAATCATTCGTTTTTTAGACGGCTGTATGTGAGCAGAATGTTGTGTCGGCCCAAAGAAAGAGGTGGAGAAAGAGGAAAGAACCGTCACAAATCCCGAAAGTTTTTGTCCCCTTTCTCCCAATAACGTGAGCTGGCATTCCAATTAAATCTCAGGAGCTGGCTCTTAACTGAACCACCAGTGTTAACAGTGGTCGCAGAAGCGGGCTGCACAGGCTTTGTGAGGTGGAGGCGATGAGTCCCGACTTCCAATTCCTGAGAAGAGTCCTCTTTTTGAGCTCGTCTCGGAAATGGGCGCCTTTCATTTGCTAATGTGCCGCCGCTGCAGCTGGGGGTGTCAATGGACCCCTTTTGAGGCTCAGTTAAAGAGAAACAAAAAGGTCAAATCCTTGATTGAAAATGTATGTGTCCTGAATTGATGTTTCCCTGCAGAGGGGCTGTGCATGTGTGCAAGAGTGAACAAAGAGTGTTTACCATTTTAGTGCAACGCAGAGTTTGCTAAATCAATAATCTGGAGATTGTGGGTCTTTGTAGACCACCAACATTTAACTGCATTGCTTCTGAAGTCATCATCAGAATTTTGATGAAATGAAGCATGGATTTCATTGCTTCTTCCTAATGATCTACCAAAAGCTTCACAGTGAATATGAGAAGCTTGATCGCAGCATATTCTACGAGCAAAGCAAGACTGTCTAGAATAAAGCCCAACGTACCTTGAAGCAGAGCGAAGCAGAGATGGGAGAGAATAGAAAACAGAAGAATAGACTAACATACATTAATTTGTTCTGATTAATCAAATCTGAAAATAACTGAGCTCCGGCAATTCAGCAGTTACCATAGATACCATCTTCGAAGAGGATGAGGATGAGGAGGAGGATGGAGGCGTCTTTGTTTGTAGGATTGCTGCAGTGATGACTGATCTGTCGGGTATATGGCAAATGAAACAGCCAGGAGTCTGAATGGGTGAACTGAACCCTTTCATGACCTACCAACTGGCACCTCATATCTGCATCTCAGGAGAACTCTATTTCTACATCCTTTCCTTCTTAACACTTACATCAAAGCCATAGTTCATGTTCACATGGCTTTTCATCATACCATAGAACAAAACAGTCCAGTTGTATTATGGTACCTTTGAGACTAATATATAGAAATGACTGACTGCGATTCATTTAGAAAGCTCAACTCTGCTTGGCGATGTCTGTTTCTAGGGCAAACAGGAATTGCTTCAACACAATCCTATACAGTCTGACAGCTACATTATTCAGGGAATAGTTTAAATTTGAGTCTTTCAAATATTTACATGCATGTATCTGTAATATTTACACATTAAATCTGTAAATTAAATGTTCATACGCATCATCCGCAAATGAATTTGCAATGGATGCTGTGATCATTTGCCTATTTCTGTATATTTGCCTATTTTTGTACATCTGTGAATCTGCAGCATTGCATCTTTGCATACACTGTTTCTGAAATGCTCCCTATTTCTTCTTCATTTTTTTGTCTTTAATCCATTATAATCAGTTCTGGTTTAAGCCAGGCCTGCTACTGACTTGTATCAAAATAAAAGAAGCAAATATGAACAATCTTCTGCAGTGAACATACCAAATACATATACAAACAGTGTCTTAGTACCTTATACCTGAAAGAATATGAAGTAAAATTGGAAACAGAAATGAAAGAAATATTTGTTTAATCCAGAAACACTGATTCAGCCTACATTGATTGAAATATAGGTCATCCTATCAGACCAGATGTCATTTACATATAATCTTAAAGGAGTCTTTTTAACTGTGAAGGACAGAGTGAGGTCATGCAACTATTTTTGGCACATACATAGGAAAATACAGTAAAACATACAGTAAAATACAAGAAAATTGCCTTTTTAGTGTTTTTACTGAGGCTTTGTAGCTTTTTTTAGGGGAAATCCTTACTTTCATACATTACTGCATATGCATATTATGTCCATTCCTGACTGGAAGGTCATTATATTGGACTTTGGCAGATTAGTGTCTGGTCTTAGACAGGTGACACTGAGTTTAGTGAATGAACTGTTGTAGGAACGAAAAGCAATGTATAAACATATTATCGATTTCAGCCCTAATGGTGAGCTATCCATTCTTCCAGCTGTGGTGGTAAAAAGGTTTTAGTTGCAGGTGGACCACCATCATCCCTTGCTCTGAAGTAATGGTCTATAATGGTCTATATATGGCTTTACTCAATGACTGAGCAATCTGACCTTTTTCTTTCAGGCCAGTTCATTTCTTTTCTCTTAGCCTTTTATTCTTGTTTTTTTCTTTCAGCCTCAGCCCTCAGTTAAATCTCCCTGGGATGCCTAGAGACAAATAAGGGTCTACAAATCAAGCTGGAGGAGCAGGAGGCAGTTGAAAATGGCAGCTGATGTAGAATGTGACTGTTCGAACAAGATGGCGCCTTTCGAGCTTTGTCAAAGCTGGAGTGGTATAAGCTGGACAAAGGGGGTGGAAAAAAGGCTTTGTGTTAACACCTGCTTGGAGAGCAGTAAATTAAAGCAGGGATGTTGTTTACACAGTGGCGGGCGAAGGCCAGCCCAGCCTGCCACTATCCACAGGAGGTGTTTCCAGGCACAAGGGCTTTGGACAAGGTTAAATCAATCAAGCTTCTAGAAAACATGGCAATTTTGAAATGTCTGGCATTGGATCATGTGCTAAGTAGTTGACTGTTCAGAGATCTTCAAATCCAGATGTCAAATCCGGTTTCCGGCTCTGGATTTTGAGATCGATTATAATACTAGGAGTTGGATTTCTAAAGGGTGAAAAGCATGACTGGCTCCAGTTTGTGGGTGGCTTACCATGTCCTGCCATTTAAATGCCATCAGAAATTTGAAATGCAGAGATGCTAAAACATAGATCCAGTGGTTTCAACCTGTGGTATGATAGAAATAATCTGAATAAAAGCTCAGAAAAAGATCATCCGATGTGATGGAGGAGGCATGTCCTAGACAAGCACGTCATGACGAGAAACGTAAAATATGAAATCATTTGGTTACTTTTGTCATTCTTTATTACAGTGATGTTTATTAGTTTACTTGTATTTTTTTTGTAATGTAGTATTTCCAAAAATCTGAATACAAAGTCTGGATTTTGAAGTTCCGGAGACTATAGTAACTTTAAAGATACACAAGATAAACATTCAAGTCGGTGAAAAATAAGTTATACACTATATATTTGAAAAACAGGTAAATAAAATAAATTAAAAAACATTGTTTTTGGCACCTATACATTTGAGGACCTCTGTTGAAGACACAGTTCTGCACATTTTAACACTCATTAACTGTTTCATCACACTGGCTCAATAACTCAATAACTCATTAAACGGTTGTCTGGTGATCCAACTTTTAATTATAACTACAATTAAAAATAATAATAAAAATACATAATACTTCTAAATACAATTATACTGGCTTTTGCAGACCAGCGGTGTGTAAATAAGTCAATAAATCTGCCTTATAAAGTATTCAAATAGTGAAGATACAGTAAATTGTCTTCTTAGCAAAGAGTATTTTCAGGAAATTTTAGGTGAGTAACATAAAAATTTGGAAAATCTCAAATATATCAACAACTCATTTGGATGAGGGTTAATCCAGCTGCAACACGGCCCTTAACACACCACTGTATGTTCAAAAGTTTAAGTTGTAGGTTTAACCTGTAGGATGATTACAATTTTATTCCAAGGTATTCTGTGACATGCAGACACAACATCTGTGAAGTTCTAAAGTTTTATAACAACTCAATTTGATGGTTACCGCAGGGTTCATTTCGGCCTGTTATGCATGTAGATGACATGGCCTCCCACTGGGATTGCATGTATTTTAACTGCTTCTTTGCTGAAAACAACATTTTGGCAAAAATCCTGGGAATATACAGCCAAACATCTTACCACACAACTTGCTAAGCAAGTGCTCAGCATGTTAAAGTATTCTGTTTTTGATTAGTGTGAAATTTCATAAATATGCACACACACACACACCCACACACACACATAGAGAGAGAATTCTCTGCATCCGGTCCTGTGTGGTTTTGAGATATTTATCCGACTTGGATGAAGCAAAATGTTTACAAAACATCCCCACTTCAGAGTGATGGATTGGGACATAAAGGAGTGAAAGGCTCATATTGAGAGCACAGCCCCCGCAGTAGTGATGGAATGCGATTTGCGTAGTTTTATGGTGCGATGCTGAGAGTATGTGAAGTGCCTAGAGGTGCAGATCACTGAAATGTGTACTAAATGGCAAAACGCCTAAATATTCAAAACCCAGCAAGAGCCACACAGTCATTCAAGGGGGTGGGAGGGGTGAGGGGACATTTTGTAGTGTGTGTGTGTGTGTGTGTGTGTGTGTGTGTGTGTGTGTGTGTGTGTGTGTGTGTGGGTTTGTGTGAAAGGGAGCATCTCTCTCCCTTTCGCCTGCTACGCGTGTTTTCTACCTCATATAGTCCATCCCTCAGGGCCAGCAGCCCCATCCACAGCCACACATCAGCTAGACTTCTGTGAACTGCTACAGTACACAGTAATAACAGAACACATCTGTGGAAAAATCCATGTACACACGTTTCATTTTGTTTGGATTTTGTGTGTGTATATATATACACACTACCGATCAAAAGTTTTAGAACACCCCAATGTTTCAAGCTTCATTTAATTGAATTTCAAATAGTTCAGGTTCAATGAAAAGGACAGTGCTGAACTGCGAGAGGTCTAAAACTTGTAAGGAGACCCAGAAGCAGGAAATAATTCTGTAGCTCCATGCAGTTCCTCTGGTATGTGCCTAGTTGG
>JBBPCW010000147.1:19128803-19141566 GCA_037974425.1 Phenacogrammus interruptus
TGTTTCCAGTTAAGTGTACCATATGCATCAGACGTTTAGCCAACGTTCTGTGGGCGTGACGTCTGAGGCTGAGACTACCTTAACCCTAACCTAAAACCTAATCATAAAAATGTAACCTAACCTAGTACAAATCAACCAAGACTCTCTAGATAGTTTTAATCATTATCTATCGATAAATTACTAGGAATTTTCTAAATAAAGTGGTGTCTTACACCTATATATAATCCAACTTACTTGAGTACTGATGTACATCGCTGTGTATGAGTGTCTACTAAATGCTATAAATGTATATGTATATGTACAAATAAACTTAATAAACAAACATGTCTGTTTTGTTTCTAGGCCTTCTAAACCTGACATAATTTTTTAGCATTCTGATGAATATTCTGATGAATACTTGCATGAGCACTGAGAAATTTTACTATCAGTTCTTTTATAGGCCCGTTCTCCACTTCAGACCACCATGAAAACTAAATATTTTCATGTCTTTTTGTATGCCAACTTGATCTTTGGCATCAGTTTAACTTAACCTTCTAAAAGTTTACCCAACCAGCCATAAATTAGCATAGGCAGGCTCTTCACACTCACCTACAGAGAGCAAGGTAAAGTAGGTAAGCTAAGACAACATTTCCCCATCAAAACTATCATTTCTGGCTGTGTGAATATGACTATGAGCTGCAAATCTAATGCAGCATCTCCTTTTAGTAATTTCTACCCAGAAAGCATAAAGAGCGCTCTTTTCCGGAGAGCAACAACATCTGCATGGCATGCAATAATCTAATGTACCTGCCGCAAAATTTCAATTATGCAAAGGACCTTAAACCATTTTTTTCCTGAATAATTAGAGAGTCATAACACATTTTTCATCCAAGTGGTATGACAGAGGTAACAGTGGGATACACCATAAAAAACGGAGGTAAAATTCCAGGCGAATGACTGCAATATTACATGGTATTCCTTAAAACCAGTAGAATGTTAAAAAAAAATAGCTGCAGTCTGGGACACACGGGTCAAGCTTCTTGTCAAAAAAAAGTTTGCATAAAAACAAAATGTTGGATTTATAAGTAAGAAGCTGTCATTCAAAAGTATACTGGGAAAGTGACTGATAGTCTGCACCGTCCAGAGCAGCTGGTCTCTGAATATTCTACTGACAAAGGTGGACTTTGTTTCTACATTATGCATGAACATTTAAATATTTGCTACTTGATTCTGGCTGGATGTATTTACATTCCCCTGTATCTTTACAAGTAGTACCTCATTTAGGAGAACTGATAGACAGCTGTAGATGCATATTGCAGCAAATTATGAGCTGCACATTAGGAATACAAGTGTACCTTCAGTGATGCTAAAGCCATCTGTGACTAGTGGTCAATGAGAGAACTTCTGGCCTTGTTCTCTCTGGGGATGTGGGAAGGCCCATTCTCCCCCATTACTCATTGTGATGCAAGGCAATGTTGGTGTTTGCTGTCTGACTGAACAGAACTGGCAGTTGAGCTGTCCAATGACAGAGGCAGTTTGAAAAAAAATGTGGTGGTACTTCATTGGAGGAAACATGCACTAGCCTTCATCCAAGCAAGCAGATGGGACTAAGCAAGTCTAAAACAAGGAGAAAACTAGATAAAATAGCAAGTGAAAGGAAGGATGTGAGGGAAAAATATAAAAAACACCACTGTTGGAACAATACCTTGTATCACAATAACTTGTTTAGTTCATGTTTATTTTTTTATTATATAAAAGTATTTATTATTTAATTAATATTCTTTCAAGCGTTTATTAAACATTTTTGTAATAAGAATTACTTGGCTTATTTCTATTGGTCCTGCCATTATGTTCTCCTCCAAGTGTGTTGAGTGGTGTGACATTGCATTGGCAGCAGTTTGCAAAGATGCAATGACATTTTATTTGTCTTAGACAAAACACAAGGAAGCCTTACCAGCTTGACAACATTACATGGAAACCTAGTTACTGGGTGGAAAGGTTATTAATCAACTGGAGAGGAAACGAAATGGTATGATGAGTTAATACAGTAAATGAACTACTTATTTACAATGTAATCAATTGTAACCTTTTATGGCATGTATTTGATTCCACTGAGTGAATATAAAATGGGTTAGGTGTCTAAACAACATTTATTATGGACATGGAACCATTAAAGCCAAGATGTTTTACCACCTACATGACTACTGAAGTAATACTGAGGCTTTCAAGCACACATTAGGCCTGAACCATACCCCTGTCACATGTAGAAACGTTCATATCTGACAGATCATTGTATTCCTAGAGGCTCGTTTCTGCTTCAGATCCTACATGCATACAACAAACAAATAGTCTGTAGTTCCTCTGATGGAAGAGAGGCTGCTATTAGCAAGCAGCTGCCCTGATGGACTCGTCACACACCACACCACTCCTGCATTATGCATTGCAGAGGACTACAAATAGATTCCTCCTTCTCCCAACTCTCGTTGCACTTCCTTCCTGTCTTTTTCTTCCTTACTTTTTCTACCCACCCACACACAAAACATACCTTTCTTTCCCTCTCACTGAGTCATTAAGCAGCCTCTCCCGGTGTCGTATCTAAGAATGGCCTTTCAAGTGGCTCAGAATGGATAAATGAAGTCCTTGGCACATCACATGACATATTTCTTCACTTTGATCTTTGAGAGGTTCCTTAGAGGCCGAGCGGCGCAAGAAATGAAGAAAAGGCTCCCAAAATGGAAAAAAGCTACTTAGGAAAGTTGTGAATGAGGCCACTTTTTGTCCATAAGCCCCTTCCCTCTTCCTTCTTGGAGCAGCCCCTAAAAAAGCGAATGTAAATTTTTAATGCCAGCAAAGTCTCATGCTAGCATCTTCTGCAGTGCACGGGGCATTACGGAGGCCAACTGGGTACAAATTGCTGAGGCCGTTTACAAACAACCAGGGAGGCTTTTCAAGACTTTGTTG
Source organism: Phenacogrammus interruptus (assembly GCA_037974425.1). Lineage (NCBI taxonomy): Eukaryota > Metazoa > Chordata > Actinopteri > Characiformes > Alestidae > Phenacogrammus > Phenacogrammus interruptus. Next base: position 19,131,744 of record JBBPCW010000147.1, read on the forward strand.
CCAAGTATCAACTTTATAGACTTAGCAGTGGTGTCCTTTGGGCCTCTTGCATATTTTAAGCTCTTACTTGGGTCTGGTGTACGATGTCCCAATTCTGAAAGTTTCTCCAACTCCGGGCCATTGTCATATAATATTCCCTCTCCCACCTCACTCCTAAAATTAAGTCATAAGACTTTGTGGGTGCCACATTAACCTTGACCAAAGCCACCCACCATTTTTTCATCTGTAGATTTTTTTTACTTGTATGTGAGTTAATACATACAAGTAATATAGTAATTTTAAATAATTTTACAAAAATAACAGTTGGTAGTGATAGCGCTGCTAGACAAATCAACCATATAAACATCACCAGGGCAGATGGTGGCCTGGTGGTTATGGAATTGCACCTGGGATTGGCAGGTTGTGTGTTTAAATCCCAGGACTGCCAATGGTATCACTGTCAGAGGTATTCTTGAACAGATTAATGTGTTCACTCATTACTTTAATCAGTAAAGCACTGATTTATTTAATCTATTGAAGTTAATTTCACAATATTAAACAATCCTATAATCTGTCACCTGCTTTTTTTGCTCTTTACAATCAGCCACAGTTTTCTTGACAGTGTTGGCCGATTTTAAATGCAGTCACAGCATTCCTGGTTTCCAGGCAGAATCTAATGACAGCACTAAGTCGAGAAATATGCATAAAGCTGATCGAACTCATGCACACATACACACACATATCCACAGAGGTACACCACAGAGGCTGTCCCATTAAGAGCAGAATGTTAATATGGTTGGGCCAGCATCACATTTCCCCTGCAGGTAAGGAAAGCTCAGAAAGTCGTGGTATCGGCTGGCCTCAGAGGGCACCGGAGGAAGTGGAACGGTTGGGAACAACACTCTGACTGGCAGCCTGTAAAGGGCAAGCATGTAACCTAGTGCCATTCTCACATTGAACTGTCAATAAAATGACCTCCCTGCAGCAACTAGGCAGTGCAAAGGCTGGAAAAATAATACCTTAACCTTCTACGAGCTCCATAAACAACCGAAACAGGATGATTGCAACAACATGGATTATAGAATGGAGGTAGGGGGATGGGTGGCCTCTCATGTATAAAATCTATAGTCCTTCACATATGTTTAGAGTATGAATTTTTTATCAGTCCATTCTCTTTTACTGGTATACTTTTGCAAATAACAAAAGCATGGTGTAAATGCTTCTCACTAGTAACATTTGGAGGCAAATGAAAAGTATAGGTTCTGTACTTTCTTATCAAATTTGATTATAAGTGATGAAATTAAATTTTATTTTAAAAAAGGTGCCATGTTTGTCACTTCTTGACATCATAAAAAATGGAATAATAGTCTTGAATATGAATCAAATGTAAATGGAATCAACTGCAAGGTAATTATGTATAAAGTAATTATATTTAATGGTATAAATTAACATAGCTTATAGCCCTACTCATTACAGTTAACACTTTAACTATTCTTTTTTTAATTTCTGCTTGATTTGGATTTAACAGGGATGGACTTCCCCAAAAAAATGTCTTAGCATGCAGATGAATATTAAATGGTATAATGAACATTGTATGAAACACTCTACCAGTTCAGCTCATCTTAATACTATTAAACATTTGACTTTTGGGAAACTAAGCACTGACTACAAGTACTGAAAGTGAAAAGTGAAAGTGGTCATTTGTCATACGTGAACACACCACAGCACACAGTGCAAACAGCAGGAAATTCAACCTCTGTATTTAACCCATTCACCAAGTGAAGCAGGAACACGGCCCCCCGGGTGCAGTATGTGGGGGCGGTACCTTGCTCAGGGTACCTCAGCTGTGCCTAGCGGTCTTGGGAATCGAACCCAGACGTTCTGGTCACAGGGCGAATGCCCTAACCACTAGGCTACCAGCTGCCCAAACAATCATAGCTTTATAGGTACAGATTAAATGTGCTGTGTATTCTTGATAGCAAAACGTACAAAGGAAAACATTCACTGGCTATTTTACCTGAAATATCTACTTCACTCCATTCGTCAATGAAATATAACCACCATATATTACCAGATATTTGGGTAGAGGCCCATTCTCAGCACAGCAGTGACAATGGCATGGTAATATGTGTCATGCTGTTAAGAGTGTATCAGGCACAGCAGTGATGCTGGGTTGTTTTTTTGCACGTCAGTGTCAAGATTGAGAATGGTTACCCACCAAATTGGCAGCCAAAAGTGGCTCTGTGGTTAGAAAGTGTCCACTGATAAAACACTGATAGAAGAATGACGCATACAAAGTGTGGCAATGAGGAAATTCTGTCTAAAAAGGTGGCCAGTCAGCGCACAAAGTTTAAAACCACTTGCAACACTAAAAGACTAGTATGCCTTATATACTTTAACCAACACCACAGACACGACAATGGCAGGATTGATATGCTATGAATGTCCTATCGCCCAAACAATATGGTCCTAAGTTGGTCAACTCTCATTTATGAATGGGGTACAGGGGGAGCTGCTTAATAGCACATACAAACATCCAAAGAGCACCGATGTAGTGGGTGTCAATTATAGTAAATTACTTGTTTAGCAGAGGAAAAGAAAATGATAAGCAATTTCTTTAAATCTAATCCCAAGTCCAAGTAATGTGTCCATTTCTGCAAAATCAGTAGCAGGGGATATATTCGAGGGAAAACACTATCTCTTCCACTGTCACCCCTTTATAATCTGCCAGCCGGTTGGCCCTTGGTCATTGTTAACAGAGTTACAAGGGTTACCAGATGTTCAACAAACAAGCACATTTTCCAGCTCATTCCTCTGAATAGGTCAAGGTGATGTTATTATCTGCATTCAAATCATTCCATGACTGTATGCCAGACATTTTCATTCAGTCAAAGAGAGTCGGCATAAAGACACTTTGTTAGTGCAACATCAAACACAATTGGAATTTATGGCGACATATTTTCAGACTGAAGGTTAACCACCCACCTTGGTTCAATTCATTGCTTTTCCCACCCACATGATGAGTCATCCATCCTGGGCACGTCCTAACACTGTGCTTTTAATAAATCTGCCGTTTGTTCTGGATCATTTTAAGGATCTTTAATTGTTTGTTCTTGTTTCCTTTGTTTGTACCTCAGCTGCTTCTTCTGAAGAAATGATGAATCCCAGAAAACATATGAGATGTCCTTTACTGCTATCCTATCATCAGCTGACCATATACAGGATTACATGACTACACAGTTTTACTAGTTGACTTGTAAATAAAAAAAGTAGTCAATGGTTGAATATCCATTTTAAAAAGTATTTTAGATGATCTTGAAAAATATTGTTGCATTAGTTTGCTATTGGGGCTGAGGCTAAGTACAGCCCCAATAGCAAACTAATGCAACAATGCATGGACAAACGTATTGGGATGCCTGACGATTACACCAACAGGGACATAGACTTTACATTCAAGTACATAGACTTTAATATGGAATTGGTCCCCCTTTGCAGCATAACAGTTTCCACTCTTCATGGTTTCTATCCACAAGGTTCTATCCACATTGTATATCTCAGCTGTGATGTGTGCAGAAAATTTGCAGTTGCATTTCAGTAAGTTTCAGCCCAAGGCACTCCGCAAACTAAAATCACCACAGCTTTCTTACAAATTCTTTTTAATGTCTATTCACCTGAGGACAATTTATTGTTTATTAAGCTAAATTTAGTTTATTGTTCATTAGACGCTAACATTTGCATCTCACACTGAACATCCTTTTGAAGTGAGCTATTAATTTAATCACTTAAACCTTCATACTATTGCATTTTAAGCACCTACATGCTTTAATGTGGAGGGGGCGGGGGTTGAAGTCTATTTAGACCTTTGAGCCTGTATTTCAGAACGGTTTTATATAGTGATTTTTCCTCACTAATAAAGAAATTTGTGTTTAGCATAAAAAACGGCTTCTGTTCTCACCTCCTCCCTCCTCCATCTTTGGAATCTTTGTTACTTAAAATACATAAACATATTCTGATTTTTTTCACCAATTGTGCATGTTAGTTATTTTTTGTTTATATATTGAAACATAAATGTGCTGCTGTGCACAAATTTCATATTTGACCATGAAAATGTTGTCCAAAAGCATCAAATTGGCAATTCATTGCCAATTTGTTGGCAATGAACATCAGCAAATAAAAAGAAATTGTGCTCTTCTAAGTTTTCGCTTGGAAATTCAATAAAACACATCATTTGATCATGTAAATTTAATACTATACTCATATGATGCAAAAGCTCTACAGTTTTCAGAAGATTCAAATCATGCAGGAAAAAGTTAAAAATACATTGCAAATGAAGTTGGAACACATTTCATATCCAGGATCTTTCATATTTATGGATTTTAAAAGTGGTGGTCAAATCACAAGGCAGACACCCCCACAAGATATTATTACGAAAATAGAACAAGGCAGTGTATTTCCTTTGTACATGTGTGTTAAAATGACATTCTTATATCTAGATTACTGTATTAAATTTACACCAAATAGATCAATATTAAAGGAAACAGCAATCAGTTTTATGTCATTCTTACATTTTACATCAGTCCAAACGTTTGAGCGCTGGAGTAGGTATATGCTTCTTGTTCTTTTATGTTATGAATGAAAGTAATTGATGGCTTTTGTTTTTAATGGTATTGTCGTTTCCTGCTGTCATACTGTGCTTCCCACCATGTTATTAATTTTCTCATTTGGCTCCAGATTACTTCCCTTCATCTGCTTCCCTCGAGCAGATCCTTTCCCACCTCTCCTAAACACTACTGGCTTATCACATTCATGTTTTAACTGTCTATTCCTACACCCACTGAATCTGAAGAGGAAAAAAAAGAACTTTTTTTCATTAACTTCACATTGATGTACTTGCACAATGGTGAGGCTTAACCTGGAACCAGATTCTATTTAAGAGTTGAGCATGAAGTGCCAGAGAAGGCAACGTGTGCACCAATGATGGTTTCACCTGAGTGGATTGTTTGTATGAAGAATCAGTCAAGCATCACCAACACAACAAGCTTGTTTGGCCTCTCTAGGTCAAAAAAGCAGATTTGCTCTCAAAAAGGTCATAAAAGGTGTTCCTTTGTTGTATTTGCTCACTAGGACAGAACAGAACATTACTTTAAGCTTTTAAAGTCAAAAGGAATGGTTATTCTTATTTAATGCTTACTTAGCTACATGTTCTATGTTACTGTTAGGTGGCTACACAGGTGGCTACTGCTGTTATCAAGTGTTCTCAAGGACTAACTTGGGTTTAATGTGGTGTGTTGGTCCAGGTGAAGAATTAACCTCTGATATTTGTATGGAGGGCAGCATCCACTAGACTATTTCAACCCCTATTCAATGGTTTTCAACATGCAGTCATAGAAATGCAAACTAAGTTGTTCAGTGCAGTTTCATCTGAAACGGTTAGAGGTATAACAACTAATTGAATCTTTACAGTGGTGGTGATAGGAACCAGAGATCGCAGAATGATCTATTTAATTGATTATCTAAAATGACAAACCACCCACCTATATTATTGTGTTTGTACCTCTCTGCGAAAACCCCCCAATCAAATAACTATGTCTCAAAACTGAGACAGTATAATAAGTATTATGTGTTCTTTCTTTCAGGTAAAGTAAAGTAAAAAAAAAAAAAAGTGTCAGATGGACATCTGGTTTCCGGCACCACACTGTGCCAGTTCTGATATGGTACGTTCCTCTAGAATGGGGTCTGTTCACATCTGACCAGCCTCAATGACTGTGTTTGAAGTAACCATATGATAATGTGGAAAAATCAGTGCAATGTCCATTTAACTGAGCCAGCAGACTGTGGCTATATTTGGCTCCAGAGCAACTTCCTATGCAATATGGGTTTCAAGTTTATGTGCATACTGTATGTATTGGTCTTGGGGATTAGTGGTCTTCGGTGCTTTTGCTTGCAAGTGGGCAGTAATCACTAGAGGACTGCATTTAAGAATGCTATAAAGAAGTATCTTTAAAATCAGGTATTAGGTATGTTTAGAATTTGAATGGAGTTAATGTCAAATGAGCATTGTATTGTTTAGAAAGATTGTGTGGCGAGCTGGCCCCTAACAGGTTAATTGTGGGGTTCATGTTTGGGCCAGGGGTTTTGGTGTAGGTGGTGTACGTGATGTGTGTGTGTGGGGGGTGGGGGGGGGGTGGGGGGTGGTTGAGCAGCATTCTGGCGGGAGACTGAGTGTTTGGGGAGGGGCCAAGAGGGTCTGCTCCTCAGTCGAGGTGAGAACAGCACAGGAGCAGGGTGTGTCTGTGTGCGCTGCTGCTCCTGTGTCTGTGAGGGAGAGAAAGAGAGAAGAGAAGCTGTGTGCTGAGGTTGTGTGGACTGTGTGTTGGAGAAATAAAGACAAGAAAAAGACAAGTTCCCAGTGTGTCGACTCACCCTCTTCCATGGCTCGCCACAGTATTTTTTTGTATTTTCAGAGATCGCATTGGGTTATTTGTAGAATTAATATTGATATTTTTAGAATGTATATTGCATCATTTTCAAAAGGACATGGCAATTTTAGAATATGCATTGTGCTAATTTTTGAATGAGCATTGTGTTATTTCTAAAAAGGACATTGTGTCATTCTTAGAAGAACCTTTGTGGTATATTTAGAAGGGATTTCTGACAGAATGGGTATTGTGTCAGTTTTAGAGAGGGTATTGTATTATTTTTTTCAATGGGTATATGTTATTTTTAGAATGGGCATTGTGTTACTATGGTGTGTTGGTCCATCTTTCTCCCTGTGATGGAGTGGCAACCAACCCAAGGTATTTATTTGCCTTTTGTCTATTGACTACGGGATTAGGCTCCAGCACCCCTGAGCCCCTGGCTAGTATAAATGGCTCACGGATGAATTGTGTTATTTTTAAATTGTGGGATTTGTGGTATTTTTAGAAAGTCCACTGTGTTATTTTAGAGAGAGCATTGCATTGTTTTTAGATTAAATATTGTATTATGCTTTGTAAGGGAATTGCGTTATTTTTAGAAATGGCATTGTATTGTTTTTTGAATGGGAGATTTCTTATTTTAAGAAAGAGCGTCGTGTTAATTTTAGAAAGGGTATTGTGTTATGTTTAGGAAAGGCACCGGAATGGAAATATTTGTGTAGAAATGCTAGGCTAAAGGCTAACGTAAAGCATAAGAGAAATAGTATGTAGCGCCTCTTGAGGACAAATGGGGCAATAACCCACAGGATATGTAAATACACACATCCTGATGTGCCTTCACAATTCTGCGCATGTACAGGTATTGAATATTGAGTCATGCTGCTTCAGTTGCAGCTGCTAAATTATGAATGCACTTTTGAATATTTTGCCGTCGGCTGTTGTCCCTGCAGTTTTCGGATTAGTGAGCTAGTCTATCTTTCTCAGGTGAAAAAAACTTGTTGGCGCAAATAAAACCGTATTAATCCAGACTTTGATCTGCAGGCCGGACACAGCGCTCAAGTAAATAATGAGGAAACTCCCACGCTTTTCTCACCACTAGTCACCCTGCTGTGCACCTCTCTCAAGTTGCAAGGCAATGTCACCTGCAATCCTGCTCATTAGAGCAGGCAGACACAAACACACCCAGTCGACACAGCACGCGACTAATGAACCAGGTCCAAAGGCATACATACTCTCACACATACAACAAAGCACAACTAATTAATTGTTCCAGCCCCTGCTTCACTTTTTCTTTCCCTATGGATCCTATACAGACACGTGCAAGCGACACAGAAGGTCTGCCTCATGCAGCATGACCCCTTAATGTCAAGGCGGCACTATTTTAGCTCGTGCTGATAATTGGTTTAGGAATATTGCATCGGTTTGTCAAAATGCCCACTCCACCACCACCACCACGCTTGATGAAAGCAGATTTGTGCAGTCACGACTCACAGATAAATTAGTGTCAGACACACAGCACACAGTTGCTCATGCCATGAAGCACAAAGGCTTTTTATAGCCAACAAGTACAGTAAAAGTGAATGGGCAGCCAGTGCCTCAGCAACAAGTGAAAGCAGCCAACAGTCTCAGTAACGGCCTCCTGCTGACCCTGTGCAGCATGGAGAATGTGAGAAAAAGAAATGGGGCTTTTCAGATTGTCATATTTGAATGCAAAGATTAGAAATGGCACAAGGCCAGGTCCATTGTTACCGAATACTAAAGTTTTAATACCAATGCAGGATTTTTTTCAACTTTAAAAACTAGCTTGAAAATGAGATGTCATCAGTTAAGTTGAGACAGTCATATACTAAAGTTTGTGCACCCTGGAGAAAGACATTTTTGATGACTTTCTAAGTAATCTTTTTAGAGAGAACACACAATCTTCTAGAGAGAACACACAAACTCATGTTTAAGTTCATTTTTGCGAAGATGTTTTTTTCCACTTCCATATACTATCCTGGCTTTAGCTCCAATAGAAACACTGGTAAATTCTCTAGAAAAACCTTAATTATGCCCAATCTTTTGTAAAATGGTATTTCAGGGAATAAAAAATATCAATGAACATCCTGGTGTGTCCCCGTCCAGTCACATGGCCATTTTTATAACCCAGGGGATACACAGAAAAGAGAACACACATGAACAAATGGGAATATGGCCTTGGCATGCCACCGGTTCTTCATGTTTCTAGTGAGGTACACTGTTATTAGATAACTATTGATGAAATTATTGTCGACGACGAGACAGAGCTCAGCTCCAGATTAGTGAAAATTAAAGGCATGCCATGCTAATAACAGTGGAACTGTTATTTAACACCAGTGTATTATTTTTTTGGAATACATAAATGATTACTACCTTACTTTTATTTGTAATACACATACGTCCATTCATTATCTACCCCCATTTTTAAGCCGATCAGTGAAACCGGTGAAACACGGGTTGCCAATCCATTGCAGGGCAGACTCAGACAACCAATCACCCCGCCCCCCTTGTTTGTCATATCTTTGGACTGTGAAAGCAGTACATCCAGCAGAAACCAAGTCAAACTCAAAACCCATTGTAACATAGTTAAAACTTAATCTGTAAAAGCCTTACAATTCCCCCAATCTTCCATTTGTTTTTGGAATCTTGTGTAACCTTGTGTAAAATTGTGTAACTTTTGGAACCTCCTAACCAGTAGCATTCTGACTCTTCTCTTTCAAACAGGCCACCTGCCACTGCCTTCTTTCAGAGCCCAACCTGTGGTACAACGTTGCTTTCAAAAACCTTGCTTTTCCAGTAATTTCTTTTATAAATACACTGGTCCTCCAGGGCATTTTTTCAACTTCTTTGTGTTCTGCCTAGCATGGGTCCTAGAGAGTGCTAGGCAAGTCATTTTGTTTTCTTTTTATATGAGAATGGAAAATAAGCTACAGAAAATGCATTCATTCTTCACCAGTTTAAGACAATATACAATACAGAGTAAAAATACCAAGAATATAAAAAGCAGAGCAAGAGGGAATACAGGCATGTTTTTATAGGATGAGAGATGATTATGAAAGAACAAGAAACATCTATGATCAATCAGCATATACAGCTATGGATAAAATAAGAGACCACTGCAAAATTGTAAAAACATCTTATTCTTATCTTTTATGGGTACAAATATTGAACTAGGGCTGGGTGATATGACTGAAAACTGTATCGTGATATCAGTGTTTCATATTGGTCGATATTTTTTATGACCCATTTAAAATGTGTTTTGCATTACTATGTTTAAACATAAAATAAACTTCAGCAATGTGAAATGTGTTTATATTGTCTTATATTGTTTTTTTTTTCAGCACAAACCAGGCAATATGATGGACATATTTGTTTTGTACTTTTGATCAGGTCAGGTTTTTCAGCTAAGT
>JBBPCW010000147.1:19176040-19187222 GCA_037974425.1 Phenacogrammus interruptus
AAGACAACACACACCATCAGCTTTATCATGCGGATGAATGCATTTTCAGGGCAACACACACATTTAAACTAACATGTTTACTGCACTCTGACCCTGTCGGCATGCAGTGTAATTCAATGAGAAGCTGACGCCTTACCATTCAAACACTCACCAAACAGAAACGGAAAACTCTGCAACACTCGCTCTCTTTCACTTTCATACAGATACGCATACATGTGCAAGCAGCAAATGCTGCCACTCACTCACTTCTTCAATCATTCCTTTACTTAAACTGTGATGTGTTAATATACTGATGTCATTTGTGTTTTAGAATAGCTTGTGAAATAAATGTCTTGATATCATTCTAATACTAGTTGATCCCAAAATCTACACTAATCCAAAAAAAAATCATATTTGTTAAACCACCTTCACATCTCAAATTATTAATATAGTAATAATATTATTATAGTTAATATGACTTAATTTAGTTGTAAATTAAAGATTGTAAAATGTATACATTTATAAATGAATATTTAAAGTGTATGTTTGGATTGTGGTTTGCTCCTTAATACATGCAAACCTTATTTTCTCCACATTAAATCCATTGTTTAGTATTTATATCCCACTAATTATCCATTGAATTGAAAAAAATGTATTTGTTTGCTTTAACAAGCTATCTCTTACAGAAAGTGATGAAAATTGGAATGGTGTGTGCAATAATATTTCTAAATTGGGTGTAAAAAGTCCAGTTTCCAAGTGGTACTAGGACCTGGGTGTCCCACTCACTTGGCATGATACTAGACAATGTGGCAGTTTGACAGATCAAGTAAAAAATGTGTAGTTGTTTCTCATGTCAACCCTTTAAAAAGCACACACAGACAAAACAACACAACATTACACAAGAGCAGACAGGACTCAACAGAGTGAAACAAGAAAGAAAGTCTTCAAAACCCAAGAGCAAACAATACAGCATAACAGGACAACATGCAGTGCAGTGGACAAATGCCATAACAGCACAAGTGTAAATGAAAAAGAAAAGTGAAAGTGACCATTTGTCATACGTGAACACACCACAGCATACAGTGAGAACAGCACGAAATTCAACCATTCACCAAGTGAAGCAGTGGGCAGCTACGAACACGGCGCCCGGGGAGCAGTGCGTGCGGACAGTACCTTGCTCATGGTACCTCAGAGGTGCCTAGCGGTCTTGGGGATCGAACCCGGACTTTCTGGTTGCAGGGCGAATGCCCTAACCACTAGGCTACCAGCTGCCCCAGTATTACAGTACTGTATTACAGTACTGAGTACAGTATTACAGAAGATACAGTACTCTTTCAAAGCCAAGTGTGCAAAAAAGAAAATTAAGCAAAAAATGTGCAAAAACATCAGCTCAAAAACAAATGTACAGTATATAATAAATAAAGGGAACTTACTGTTTGTTAAAATGAGTGTCCGTTTGGGTATAATTTTGTTTGCAGTGGAATAATTTAAGTGTGTAAATGCATCTGCTAGCCTTCAAGCTCTCTGCAAACTTGCATGAATAATTGTAATTTTCTTACATAAAGAAAGATTATGATTTGTAATTGAAATTGTAATAGAAATTGTGATTGTAAAATTATGATTGTAACATAAATTGTGTTCCTTGAACTGAGGACCTGGCCTGTTTTAGTTGGTCAAAAACACCAAAATATCAATTTTCGTCAGGCTTATGGCATAATGTAGTGTGTCTTTAGGAAAAAAAGAAAAATACGTTTATTCCATTATAAAAAAAAAAAAAACATGGCCCAAGAGTCTCCATTCCATAAGGCTAACAAACTGCAACCCACTTCTTTTATACATTATTTATGTGTTTCCTGTCCTGTCTTTTATGGCCCACCACAAACAGTACACATTGTTTCCTTAAGATAAAAGGTCTGGGCATGCATGCTCTACCCAGCGGAGTCACATGCCATCCACAATAAGCTGTTTTCAGAGAATTCTGCCTCTGCCTTTTCTATGCACTATTTGAATAAGGAAACCAAAGCTCTGTGTTTATTCAGCCCAATGCAACACACTACAGATCAGAAGTCACTCAATCACACGAAAATCTGTCTTGGTCCAAAATAAACACAGCACCCAACAAACTGCTTTTGAGGGCCTCGTCGCCGCATTCAAATGGGCCTCAAATTGCCTTTGCAGGGCCGCCAATGAATTTGGTAAGTGCTCCTGCTGCTGCCTAATTGATGTCAAATTTCCATATTGGCCACATCTGTGTAACAAATGCCATTTTGCACAAATGAAGAACAGCAGAGAAGAGGGGGAGGGTGGAAAAAAGACAATGAGAGGGAGACAAACAGTACCCCAGCCTTCTAGCAGTCACACCTGTGAGATTAGCCAACAAGCACACTGAAACTGAACAAATAGAATGCACTTATTTACAGTGTATAATTTATATATTAACAAAATGACAATTGTCCTACATCAGCATTTCTAAATGCTTTCCCCAACAATTACCAGTTTGTCATACAGCTTACTTTCTCGATTTTCATGCCATTTCTTCTCTAGAACGTTATGAAGTGTTATTACATTAGATGCATGTTTTTAAATGCCTTACTTAAGTGCCTTATTGTTTGCATGAATCATGCAGCCTTACGAATAGTGACCTTCAGTAAAGTATCAGACTTTCAATACAAATGGCTCACACTTAATTGCACCTGTGATTTTTATGATGCATTCATGGCACAGCTTCACAGATTAGCAAGGCTCAGTTTATACATTCAGATAAAAACATAGATTTCTCTCTTAGGTGCAGAGACCTTCAGGGAGTATTTTTTATGCTTGCATTTTTTGCCTTATTCTTCTTCATTCAGGATTAGGACAAGTCACTTACGGTACGCTGTTCGGTCAGTTATAGGCGAACCTCCTTAGTTGGAGGTTTGGCAATGAAAAACAAGATCAAAAAGAGAAAAAAAAAACTACATTTTCTCCCTAAACCCTGAATTTAGCTGATGAGTTTACCAGTCATCACACTCAGTAATGTGTCTTCTATATGAGCATTAACATATTGTATTAATAAAAGTGTTTTTTCTGAATTTTAAAGAACAGATCAGTGAAAAAACACATTTTACTGTATTTTAAATACAGTATATAATTTGTAAATTTTATGTTACTTTAGTATTTCATGCTTAATACATTTAAAACACAACCACAGCATTGAAACAACCCATTAAGCAAGACAAATAGTTTAAATTACTTTGTATTAATTATGAAGGGTTCATGTCCATAAATCTGCTTGAACCAAGACCATATTGCTTTCATCCTCTTCATGCCATGATGAGTGGCTCAGAGATGAAGCCCAGCTCCTGTAAGTGGCTCCAAAATGGCATGCATGCATTTTTTATGGCACCCAGTGGCTAACAGAGCAGTTCCCCCCAGGCATGAGCCTGCATGTCACCAGGACTTCCCACAGAGCTGTGGCGGGAAGGAGGAGATACGCTAGATGCCACACTGCCACAGTAACAAACACCGAAAGACTGACATCTCAGTGCTGATATTTGCCCAATGCTGTGGGCCTTGATGTCTCCACCGGTAAAATGAAAAATACACAAAGTCTGCCGAGAAGCTAAAGGCAGCGCAACCATTTAATTAATGAAATGAAGTCGGTGCAGGATTCAATTATATGCCAGTTATGAACTGAGGTGAAGTGGGGGGCCGTGAGGCCCCCTGGGGCCCTGAGCTGAGTGCGAATGAGAAGAAACTGGTCCTGAAGGGGCCACGGCTTGAGAGTGACAACCCCACCTTTCTGCTGCTGAAAATGAGGGAACTAATTAATTAGCGAGACATTCACCTGGTGCCTTATCCTGCAGCTGTTCGGCTCATTGTTCCAATGCAGACAGATTTATTTCTGCTCAGATTAAGATCTACTATCCTGCCCAAGCACTCCTGAAAATGAAGTACCCTGTATTGCAGTGTTTGTGTGTATGCAATAGGGGATATATGTTGTGTAGCCTCTGTAAGTCATTGCTTTTGTAATACGCTGAATCCCCAAAGCTTCACAGGAGAAAGAAAGACAGCCTATCGGCTACCATCAGCGTCTGACTGCACTAATGGAAGTGATTCCCCACAGTATTACAAAGTCCATTCGAAAGCCTTCACAGAAGAGCAGAAGTTGTTATAGCAGCAAGGGTGGGGGGGTGGGTTGACCAACTCCTTATTACTGCATAGTTTGGATTGAGTTGTTTTTGAATGTGATGCGATGTGTACTGTGCAAATGTGTTAGAAAACCAGGTAAACAGGGTAGCACTAAAGTGCAGCATTAATACATTTACATTACATCTGTTTATGCCTTTCATGACAGTTGACATAAAATTATCCTGGCATTTCTAAAGGCTTATTCTAACAAGCATCAGTTGAAACACAAGCTGTTGACTTTGAAATGCACATCAGTATCAAACAACATGCATTTTTTGTCGATATTAGGTTGTTTAACATTTTCTGAAGTGAAATGCCAAAGCATGTTTTGACTCATAACTCAGTATATCTTTAGTACGTAAAGGGCATTATGATTATGTGACCAAACTAGGGATGTATGGAGCATGTAGAAGGGCACAAATAATACAATGGAAATGTCTTCTTCCCAAATGTAATGTTTATTATTTGGGGGAAAACACCATGACTGGTACATTTGGGTGGCGGTAGCTCAGTTGGTAGGATACTTGCCTCCAGATCAAAAGGTCATGTGTTCGAATCCTACCTTCAGCACCACCACTGGGTCCCTGAGCAAGACCCTTAATCCTAAGTTGCTCCAGGGAGACTGTCCCTGTAGTTAGGAAATGGAAGTCGCTTTGGATAAAAGCGTCTGATAAATGCTGTAAATGTAAATGTAAATTTGTGTCATCAACTATTTTGTTTCCTCAAATTTAATTTATAACATTGTAGATGCCACAAGAAATATATGCCAATTCTAGAAGGACAAGAGCTTGTGGGGCAGCTGGATCCCCCTGCAACCTGTACATCAAAATGAAGCTAAGAAATGGTGTTTTATTCACTACACAGTATTGAGAAGTGATTTCTAGGTTCTGAGATTGCCCCTAACAAGTCAATACAACACAACCAGTTAGTGAAACTCTCACATTGAGGAGCAGGAGGTCATGTTTTACTGTAATGTAGTTACTTTTGTACAGTACAGATGTTAACACATCAAGAAATGCAAACACCACTGGATTTTAAGATCAAGTGCAAGGTTCTATATATACACCTTTACTGTAAATCATTTCTATTTCCAATTCAAAACTGAATCTCTTGATTTATGAAACATATATGCAGCTGTCAGCTAAGAGTTTGGTACATATTTTGCAGCCACACAGACTACAGGGACACTAGGCAGAATTATTGGCACTGTCTTCAACTCGACAGGGAAATTGAGGAATTATTATACTGTTGCAGCAGCTGGCTTGTTCCCCTTGCCAGAGTTTCTTAAATACGACTCCCTAGAGTGGTGCAAGCACAAACAAAGACACACACACAGACACACACACACACAAAAAATCAAAGATGGGAATGCTGCACAAAGACTCCAAAAAGTACACAAGAAGAAGGACAGAAAAAAGTGGGACAAAGAGACAGACAGGGGTCTCTCACTAATAGGCCATAAGCTGCAGCCAGATAAATAGGCCACCAGCAAGTTTTGAAGGCTGCTGTCCGTTATGCTGAATATCAGGCCTCCGCATTGCCATGACAATACAGACATTCCGTTTGAATAACACATAAAGAATGGAGTCATTATAGGCGAAGACGCGGGAGAAAATGTAATCAATCGATGCAGAGAAAACACACAAAAACACACGCAGTCTCCTCAAATTATGGACGTGTCAGACAGCAGGAAAGGTCGACCGTGGGGTACATCAAACAACTGCAGACGGACAGAATGTCAAAAGATAGAAGGACTGTGAGGGATGCAGGGACAGGCTTAGAACAGATTGGCAGGGGTGACTGAATGACAACATCAGCCCCAATTAGGAATTTTATGTTTTTTGTAAAAGCTAACTTAACATGGCGATACACTATATGGTCAAAAGTATTGGGACGCCTGACCTTTACACCACCAGGGACTTCATTGACATTGCAAGACTTGCTCCCCCCTTTGCAGCCAAACAGCTTCCAGTGTTCTTGGAAAGCTTTCCACAGGATTTTGGAGTTCCTGTGGGAATTTCTGCCCATTCATTCTGAAGAGCATTTATGAGGTCAGGCGCTGATGTTGGACAAAAAGGCCTGGCTAATAATCTCCGCTCCAGTTCAACCTAAAGCTGCTGCATGTCTTGGTATGCTAAAGCATTAAGATTTCCCTTCACAGGAAGAAAGGGTCCACCTGAATTTAATAACGAAGAGGTGGTCCCAATAGTTTTGTGCATAGTGTATGCAGTGGTGCCTTAAACCCTGACAGCTTGAATCTCAAATCAAGTTGACAACGTTATTAATCAAGACAGAGAAGAATGGAAACAACATATGGTACTTGCTATACATGACATTGGCGGAATGTGAACAATGGGCAGAAGCAAAGCAGAATAAAGCTGTTTTCTGCATTGTTGGTCACCTCTCAGATGGCTGATCAGGCCCAAGGCATTGTCTCAGCATCAGCTAAATCTAGTTAGAAGTCAGCTGGATACTTCAAACCAAGAAGATGGCAATCCTGCCTCAACGTATATAGTTGGGCTTCAATCAAATAGGCAAGAAGGGCTCTTTGACCAAAAATACTGGTAATGTTTCTTTTAGGGGAGGCACGATACCACGTTTTCATGTTATATGATGTATCTAATATGATACTAATATGAAACTGTATTTTTGCTCTTTAACACCTAAGCTGATAATAATACATTTGTCCGGTTGCACTTTGAATCTAAAAAGGCTCCCTAATTCTATGTTTTAAAATGTAGGTTTCTTCCCCCATATAGTGGACAATCTGTCCATTATAGAATTCTGCAAATGTGGCAGAATTGCTATTGGGTGTTTGTCCTACACATTATACACTATTTGGGTGCAGGAGCATTCATTTTAATTCCTACATAGTACACAGTGCAGGGAGTACGGAACCATTTGAGACACAGTTTGCTATTCAGCTGTATTACTCTTGTCCTGACACATTTTTATGGCATGTTGCTGAAAGGTTAATTAAGCACTGAGGTAATAGTCCAGGCCTTTTTTTTTTAGGATATCTGATCTAGTGATTTTAGACAAATGCCTGTACTGAATATCAGCATGCCTCTAGTCACAAAATGGTATGGAAACCTTTGCTGTGCAAAATAAAGATGGATTGCTGCATGTAGAAAATGGAAAGACCTTAAAAGGTGCAATCTTTAGGAAATTCCACAGTGTATTATAAATCACTCCTAGCTTTAATTAATTGGTAATTAGCTGTACTCGTGTATATAGACAGCTTCCTGACTTTTTGCTAATAAGCACTCAAATGAAAGCGAAAAGGTCTGATAACAGAGGGGAAATGCTTAGGCTGCCTAAACATAGCCTAAGGCTACATGGAGCTGGCTGAGTTTGCAGATACTGCAGGAAATGCTTAACAGGCTATCCAAACTGTGCTTTCATTTTTAGAACTATCAATTATGAGTCAGCCCTTTTCATTCAACATCAAATAACAAATAAAACTGACAGTGCTTGTGATGACAGCAATGCTGCTACCTTGACTGATAACATCTCAACCTATAGAGGTCAAGGAAAGTTCTAATTTGTTGCCAACATAAAGCCACTTGGTTCTCCAGTCCACAGATTCGTAATGCCTAACATACAGTGAGGTTCAATGCTGGAGGGCAGTCATTTGCGCTAACATACCTTCCCAAACTAGTTCCGATAATTATCACACACTTCACAAACTGTTAGAGAACATTTTACCCAGCATTTGAAAAAGTTAGCAGGTTCTCTAATTCAGCTCACTGGATAAGTATCAAGGCCTTCTCACATTTAACTGGGTGTGTTAGAGTACAGAAAATACTAAACCTATGCAGTGATGTGCCCTCCAGCTACATTCTGACACCCATGCATTAGAAAAAAATGATGCAGTGGCCCTTTCAGATGTGAATAATCCTGCCTCACTACCCATGTATGATGAGATCCTGACCACAAGTTCAATAGACATTCTAAAATTAGATTTTGCTTAAAAATGTCCCTTTCAATATTTGCAAAAATATCAAATGTGAGGTTGAAATTTTATATCTGAGCATATCACAGCACAGCTTACCTTAAATTCAATTCAATTTTATTCATATAGCACTTTTTACAACCAAGTTGTCACAAGGCAGCTTCACAGAGTCCAGGTCCGAGACCCTAGTGAGTAAGCCAAAGGTGACAGAGACAAAACTCCTCAGCTGGAGGAGGAAACCTCGGGAAAACCCAAAGGGGAACCCATCTTCCTCGGGTCGAAAACAGAATCTTCAGAACATAAATGTTGCAAAAAATTTAACTTTGTAAATGTGTTCCTGTTTTAAGCTGTCTTTGAAGAATCTTTATACTAACATCATAGTAATGTGGCAGCATTCCTGAGAATGACTAAACTTGTTTATAAAGCAAAACACCCTTCGTTTTACCATAAGGTTGAATTCATTAGCAGTGCCACATGCACATCTTAAACCCGGACACTGCCTTTGATCTGATGAAGGCCACATCAAATGCTCTGCTGATCTCATTAATATACAAAGCAGTATATCACAGTGCCACGTTGAGAAATCAACACCAAACAGTTGCAGTCCCCGCATTACTTCTTTATTCCTGTGGAACAGCTGCAAGCACCAGCACTTACATTCACATAGACAGACATACACGCGTGGATTAAAGAAAAAAAATAATGATCGGACGGAAATTCTGGTGCTAACGGGATTCTGCGCCGGCCGAAAATTACCATCGACCCGATATGCCTGATGGCCAGTTCAGAACTGGGTTTGACCCCGTACAGGCCAGCTGCCTTTATAAAGCAATTTCCTCTGGGAAATACCTTCCTTTAACAGAAGCGCATCCATGCTTCTCCATGATCTCGTCTTTGTTTTGGGACAATTAAAAGCCTTTGAGACTGATGTGGCACTAAATGCTAGGGAATTATTTTCTCCTTACTATGAAGTTTGGCATCGTAAACAAGCGTCGGGAAACAGCTTGTAGCCTGTGGGTCATCAATATTTAAGCAAACTGCCGAAACCATAATGTTTATTTTTATTTTTAGGATGAATAATTAAATCGTAATTAAACCAAGGAAAAAGTCAGCCTCACCAGAACTTTGTCTGCCGAAGCTTGTTTACCGCACTACAGCCCCCACCCCTCAAAAAAAGATGGTTTTCTTCGTATCTGCATTAATCTCAAAATTGAAGTTTAGTGCCCTCCATTGACAGAAATACGTCATAACGACGAAAAACTTTAATCTATGTACACATCACATGGTTAGTCACTCCCTCACTCACTCACTCACCCTTTCTCTTAAATGTAAACATTAAAAATGCAAACATTACTTTTAATGGCATGCCCATATTATTCTTCACTTCTAAACAGTATATTTATTTATTTATTTATTGTGTATTATTCTTGTTATACAAGGCTAGGGTGTTACTAAGTGGTTATTGTGGTGTAGAATGTGGTTGCTATTTAGTTTCTAGGCAGTTGCTATGGTGTAGGGGGTGGTTGCTAGGGACTTTCTATATGGTTGTTATGGTTTCCAGTTGATTGCAAGGGCATTGCTAGGTGGTTGCTCAGGTGTAGGAGACAGTTGCTATGGAGTTTCTAGGTGGTTTCTAGGCAGCAGAATTTTCACTCTAACTTGTGTTCTATAATAGTCTGTGGTAATACATGTATCATTCTAATACTTGTTGATGCCAAAGTCTAAATCAAAAGAATTCTATTAAACAACCAGAAGTCAAATATTTAATATTAGCTACTGTCGCTAAGAGTCAGATGTATTTAATTCACCATGGAACCCAGATTTGCTGGATTGGAGACCTCCACTCCAGCACGTCTGGGTGACTTGTTGAATGGGAGGCACAGGGGTCAGCCCTTGTTTTCACATGCCTGTCCCAGTTGGCAGTAGGGCCACCTGTGGCCCTGCTGAGCTGCCTGACTACACACATGGATGTGTAGTGACAGGGTGTGTGTCACTGTGCCTTTCCCATATTCAGAAGGGAATGGGCAGTGGACACCAACACCTGTTCAGTCCACTTCTCTCCCCAGGGTAGCGTCTCCCAATCTCAGTCACATCTCGGATGTCTACCCTGCCCAGCTGAGTCTTGTGCCGAGCCTGCGGCTCTGAGCGGCACAGTGTGAAGCTGCTCCTCCCCAGGTGTGCTATTGTCTTTGACACCAAATTGTCTGTGCAACAAAATGAAGTAAAATGCTGCAGCAGAAACAGCAGGGTATTGTTTTACAAGAAGAAGAGCTAGGAATTTTGAGTAAGCCAATTACTGGGGATCTATTTGTTTGTGCTGGTGACACGTCTAGCTCAACAAGTTCCAAGGAGTGTTTTTGAAGCATACTGCATTTTGTGGCATGTATGGCATCTTTGAAGGACTGGCAATCATCTTGATGGTAAGCGATATTTGTCACACAGTAATGACCCCTCTGGACCATTCTGGATTTAAGAAAGCCACAGTGTGTTATCCCAGATGACTGGTGAGCAGATGGACACTTGCGATGCCAAGGTAATCCTGAAAGGGATTACTTTGTGGAGAATAGTGCATAGCATGAAAATACATGTAGTTGTTGGTGAGGGGCTCAAGTTCATTTAGCGGAGCAGAAACACATCCTGTCCGAAGCCTCAAATGGGCTGTCAGTGCTATTTAAATGCCATGAATGAGTCAGTTTTGTGGGCTTTGAGCTCAACCAGATGGACCACCGTCCTTTCATGAGTTAAGGGGAAGAGAAAAGGAACACACACCAGATCAGAATTGGCAGCATCCACACCCAGCGTTGGAAGAGAACCAGAAAGAATACAAAATGCAAACCAGATGATTGTGTCCTGAATTTGAAGGCAGATCATTACAGTGAGGAATTCACAGGTCAGTGCAAAGAGGTGTGAGTATGCGCATGCAGTACAGCTTTAATCTGACTAATGGCACATGAATGTGAGTGTGCTAATGAGTCCAGTCTTGACAACCTGCAGACGGAGTGACAAAGTACACACACACACACACACACACACACACACACACACACACACACACACACACACACACACACACACACA